>JASAUF010000660.1:3000000-3234931 GCA_030180095.1 Magnolia changhungtana
TAGAGTTGGCTTGAGTGCTGTACTGATGCAGCATGGGAAGCCAGTGGCGTATGCCTAGCGCTAGCTCAAGGTCCACGAGCTGAACTATCCCACTCATGATTTGGAGCTTGCAGCAGTTGTTTTCACACTGAAGGTGTGGAGGCATTATCTATATGGGGTTAAGTTCGAGCTCTTCTCGGATCATAAGAGCTTGAAGTATCTATTTTCGCAGTCTGAGTTGAACCTGCGACAGAGGCGATGGATGGAGTTATTGAAAGATTATGATTTTGACCTTCAATACCACCCGAGTAAGGCAAACGTGGTGATGGATCCGCTCAGCCGTCAGCCACGAGGCCTAGTGGCACATATGATGGTTCGACAATGGCAAATGCTCGAGGATGTTGCAGAGTTTTACTTTGAGTTCGGTCTACAGTCTTCCATTGTTCAGCTTTCGAGCTTGTCGATTCAACCCTCTTTGGTGGCTAGGGTGGTCGAAGCTCAACAGAAGAATGAGTCACTTCAGGAGTACCGAGCAGAGGCCCCATCCGTGGAGCAGTCAGACTGGCAGATTGGTTCCAATGGTGCATAAATCCAATAGGTAGATCAAAAGTTTTGTATATTTTATTATATGACCATTGATTATGTGGCCCACTTAAGTGGAATGCATGTGGACCACCATCACCCATGGCACAAGTCCCCATAGACACTACACACACCACCTAAATCTCCATAACTCATACTACCAAGACCTCACACACCACCCACACCACCCACACCAAAGGTTATAATTACTTCCCTTAAAAATCTTTTCCCTCTTTCTCTCTCATTTCTCTCTCTCTTCTCTTCTTCTCTAGCAATTTTCCTCCATTTCTCTAGCCCATTTTCCTCCATTTATCCAGCGACCTTCCTCCTTAATCCCCCATCATCTAACACTTGAAACCCCATCTCCACCATTGATCCATCTCCCTTGGTGCTAAAGGACCTTAGTGTGGAAGTCTGGTGGTCAGCTTTAATGTGGGTGACTATTCTTTTGTTGAATTCCTTTATTTTCCTTAATCTCATTATTTCTTCATGGATGGATCATATGGGACCCACCAATCCATGGTGGGGATCCCATTTGATCCCATGTACGTGGTCCTTTGGCCTGCATGTCATGATCCATGATGGGGCCATTCTCCATGGACCCCATCATGATGTATGTAATGATCCACTCCATCTTAAGGTCATCTAGACCTTAAGGATCATGTTGGGATGGCATCCGAACCATCCATAATAATTATAGATCATGCATGTAGTGATTTATGTTGCATGCATAATCAATATAGTTGTATGGGTATGATTCATTCTTGGGAGGGCCCATTAGTGGTGGGGCCCTACCCCCATGGCCGGATTACCTTCTTTTCTTCTTCTATCTTCTCTGATGTGTGGATGATGATGTGTGTGTGGCCCATCTAGTGGGCCTAGGATGTCCTAAAATAAATAAAAATAAAAATCCAGCAAGGTGGGACGCCCTTGCCACCCAACTCCATGATCTTTGGACACCTTAATCAATGCACGCACGTGTCCTAATATTAGTCTGTGATCTGGACATATGTGGGGCCCACTGAGGAAGGCCACACACCTTTATTTATGGCTGAGATTATTGAGATATAGGCTGATGTGTCTAGCCTTTATTGTTATCTATAAATCTCTGGACAAATTTTTTGCTGGACTTGGGCTTGAATTTGGGACTGATTGGGGGACCTTCTGTACCCATCAACTATACTTTTCTGAAAGACGAGGATCCCCTCTTGATGTTCGTCAAATTGCAGCCCCATATGACCTTCATTGGGGTCCCAAAGGTGTGATACAAGTGAGGTGGACAGTCTAGATTTTCTGCACTGTTCCAGCAACATTTCACCCTTGGACAGGTTGGAATTCCAAAATTTATTAATATACTTTTAGGTGTCTAAAAATTATGAAAATTTACAGGGAGGTGGTCCAATCATCGTAGGACCCACCTACAAAATATTGGGGCCAATAGACACCTGTACACACCATGGTGGTGGCTGGACCGGCCCATTACAATATGGTATCCAGATCAGTCTGATTTTCAGGACAAATTGATTTCTTTAAATAAATTAAAACATTTTTATATGTCAAAAAATTCTTAAATTTTGCCGAGTTATTTTCCACCCATGTTGGGACCCACCTACCAAAATTTAGGGCCAATGGACCCCTGTGCACACCGTGACAAGGACCGGACTGGCCCGCCATGTTGGGACGTACAGGTCTGTCCGATTTTTTGGACAGACTATTTTGTCTAAATTAATTAAAATTCATAGGAATATTAAAAAATTCCGAAATTTTGTAAGGGTGTGGCCCACCTATGGAAGTGTCACTCTGTAAAATTTCTGCCCAAATGACCCCATTTGGGCATCCAAAAGAATGGGCCAAGATGGTTGGACTGCCAGATTTTTCTATTGTGCAGTCCAGCAATATGCCATGATAAAAACTATAATTCAAAAACATGTTTCCTCTGATGGTGGGCCACCCTTTTGGGTTTCCTCTTATTGTATGCATGATGAGAGACCTTGGCCCTTGATTTCCAGAGTTTTAGAGGCCCTGGGCTAACTCCAATGGAGTGCCCAAATTTAGGACAACAACATGTTATAATTATGCTTGGCCTTTGTGCTGAAATTTCGAGGAGTTGGGCCCACCACATTATGGGGTAATAATTTATACCTTTAGTTCCTTAAATGTTGGCATTAATAAATACACTGTTGAGGCCCAAGACAGTTGAATTTAATTAGGTCCATGAATGTGGCTAGTTGTTGAACTCTTTAGGCCCAATTGGGCTAGAACTTTCCAGATAGGCCCATTGAACTCTTGGGCCATTTTTACCATACTATTGTGTTGGATTAGTGGGCTGGATTATATAAGTATATGGGCCCTTCATTGCCTACCAAATCAACTTTATACTTGGGCCGGGTTGTTGGCCCAACTTACTTGACTAAGAGCATGACATTTGCCCATGTCATTTAAGCAATGGACAGCCCACTAGGCCACCACAATATTTGGGATTAGTGGCCTTTACGTTGGGCCCTAACCTTTCCCCTATGGGCTTATAGTGGTATATATGGGTAGGGCTATGTGTGTTCCCCTTGGACCCATGTTTGGGATAGGCCTTGGGCCGCCTTTCTGAATCCTAACATGAATGTATGTGATATGTAATGGCTGCCCATTTCTTCTTTCTAATGTTGTGTGGGCCTTGGGCCTTGATCCATGATCAATTATAGATGGACTACCTCTTGGGGACCAATTGTGGTTGGATGTCCACATTGGTCACCTTAAGGTAGGCCCATGGACTTCTATGGGTGGTTAAAGGCCCACCATAGACCCTTGCTAGGCTCGCTTCATCTATTTAGGCCCATATCATTGTTCTCCTTAGTCTCGTGGGCTACCCCAGGCATATGGGCCCCCACTAGAGGTTGTATTCCTTATAAGGAATTAGTTAAGTACCTAGACCCTTCATAGTTAGGTAGAGAGTTCATCTTCACCTCATTGGCACCCCTATTCATCTTCATGGCCCACTCCTATACGCATCATATGCATGCTTGGTTGAGGTATGATTGGTCATGGTTGTGTCATTGTGTTAGACATGTTGGTATCTCCCCGAGAGATGGATGCTTGGGATTGATGCATGGGTGATTATGTGATTCATGCATCTAGCATTGTATAGCTTATAGATATCCGCCCTTACTTCATCAGGGCCTTGCCTCCACAGGCGTATTCATGTATGACCGTATGTGTGGACACTGGAAATATTAATTGAGCATACCGGGTGCATAGGATGCCCATGGGTGAAATTCCTAAAACTTTCATCCTACCAAGGATCTGCTCCAACGCTGTGACTGGGTGGAATATATGAGCGCACGAGGGCCTTATACCATTAGGTCACGACTCTCACTGTCGTGTAGTCGGTTGGATAGGGGTGTGGCCTTACCTACCTGATGTGAGGAGGCATTGATAGGCTGAGTCTGACTAGCTCGTAAATGGGCCTTGTTGGTGATTAGTTGTCCACAGCAGGTAATGAGGTCTCTTACACTCGTTTGACTGTGCGGGGTCTATAGAGCGACAGTCATTGAGCAGTGTAATGGACCCTGGTGATTTCCTTATGATCAGAAATGTACATGACTTGTGGTTTAGATATGAGCACTGACATTACTTGCATTGCATTAGCATTGGTTGTACAAGCCCCTTCATGCATTGCCTTGGCATGACACCAGTACTCATTGCATCTTATTCATGATAAGCCTGGATAAGGCTAGTGATATTGTAAGGGATATGGTCTCATACTCCTTTGGTTGTCAAATTTTGTTATGTCAAAACATCTATCTGTGTCTTGTGCTGGTATGATGACTTTTATTCAAGACACTGCTTAAATACTTCAAAAAGTTACAAGTTGAAGCACAAGATGTTAAAGTTCAAAAAGCTACAAGATGAAGCTCAAGATGTTGAAGATCTCAAGGTTCAAGCCTGATATTGTTCAAGGTTCAAGCCTGATATTGTTCAAGACTTCAAGCCTGATATTGTTCAAGACTTCAAGCCTGATATTGTTCAAGACTTCAAGCCTGATATTGGTTCAAACAATCTACATTCGTTGAATGGTTGAAGTTCAATGTCCATACGTCATATTTCAGGTTTGAATGACCTTAGGTTGACCCTTTAAGTAGGTCATTTTGGATACATAAAACAAATGTTTATTCTACATGAGCAGTGTTCCAAGACCAGTCCTAGCTCTTGTTCGACCGATCTAGCATTGGTTCGACTAGTCCAAGAAATTCCACGACAGGTCCTAATTAGTTGAAGATTTTCGGATTTTTGGAATGCCCACGACCGATCCTGGAGGTCCTTCGGACCGGTCGTAGGTTGGCTTCGACTCGTCCACGATCGGTCGTGGAGCTACGTGAAATTCCAAAGAACCTATTTCATGGTCCTACGACCGGTCGTAGGTGTCCCACGACCGGTCGTAGGTGTCCCACGACCCGGTCGTAGGGTACACACGACCAGTCGTAGAAACGGTTTTCAAAGATCGCGCTCAAATTTTCAAAAATCTGTTAGAGCTACGACCAGTCCTAGGTTTCTAAGACCAGTCGTAGGAACGATTTTTTCTTCTATAAATTGAACACGAAATTCAGAGTTTTTACATCCAGAACTCCATTCCATTCAAGAATTTTCAAGTAATCACTCTGAGATAAGTCTGTGTTTATTTTAAGCTAAATTGTGCTTATTTAATATTCCTTTTTGCTAGCTTATTTAATTTGATTTTGTTTCTCTATTCCAATCTTATTTGAAAAGAGGAATTATATTATTCCTTCTTCTTGGAATCAAAATCAAATATAGCTATGCCCAACAAGTCTAAAATCTATTAGAATTTAGAACCCTATGAATGTGAGTATTGGAAATTGAACTTTGATATTCAATCATCTACTCCGATTGGTTCTCAAGTTTGCTAAAGGAGAAATCCAGGTATTTTACAATTCAGTAAAATTCTTTTATTTTGGTTTTGTTTGAGGTTGAGCGAGAAAAATCTCATTGTATTGGTTTTGTTTGAGATTGAGCGAGAAAAATCTCATCGTATTGGTTGTCGAGGAAAACCGGAAAACTCGAGAAAAAGGGGTTTTGAATTGTGTAAGCCCAAGTGAAAAAGACACAATTGTAAAGGTTTTTGGTGAACCTGTGAAAACCTATTTGATAGTGACGCTAATATCCCCTGTGTGAGGATATTAGAGTGGAGTAGCATTTTGTGTAGGTTTGTTGAAAAGCAGTTGGTGTACACACAAGGCGAACCACTATAACTCTTTGTCTTGTGGATTGAATACTTGATTAATTTTCATATCTTTTATCATTCGATTGTGTGGAATGTACAAGTGGATGTGAATGTTGTAACTATTTACATTTTCAAGCAAGTGTGGGGATTGTTGTAATAATTTAGATCTTTATACGCATTTATTTTCAATTCCTTGCTATTTCATTTACTTATATTAACATTGAGTTCTTGATTCAAAAGAGGTTCTAGAAATAAGGTTGTCCTACCATAAGCCCTTGTTTATTATGGTGTAAGGTTGTCCTTAGAATGAATTTGTATCAATCTCTCAATAATTATTTATCAAGGTGATTTATATTTAGCATTGTGAATTGATTCATTATTGTAAGAGTATTGATTTACTTTTGTTCATTGATTTATTTTTAAATTTGGCATTGTCCTATTCACCCCCCCCCCCCCTCTAGGACATATAGCTTGGCCTTTTCAAGTGGTATCGAGCCTAATAGCTCATTTCTTGTTACTTTTTATTTGGATTTATTTCTGAGCTAACGATCTAAGCTATTTAAAAAGATGTCAAATTTTGATAGCCTTTCGGATTACTAGGCCTCCACCTTTTGATGGCTCCAACTATGCCTATTGGAAAGCGAATGAGAATCTTCCTCGGATCAATGGATGAAAATGTGTGGCTAGCCACAGTTGAGTGGTGAATGGAATCCTCCTACCATGGAAGTGACGGTGTTGATGGTTCAAAATCTATGAAAATTACACCATTTTTCCAATGGACCACACTTCAGAAAAATGAGAGTAGTGCTAATGCTAAAGCACTAAATGCAATCACTTGCGCACTATCACCGGATGAGTTCAAAAGAATCATATCCTGTGATACTGCAAAGCAAGCCTGGGATATTTTAGAAATGACACACGAAGGTACTACAATTGTCAAGAAATCTAAAGTCCAACTCCTCACAACTAAATTTGAAGAAATTCATATGGAGGAAAATGAAATTTCATGGACTTTTACACTAGATTGAATGACATTGTAAACTCTATGTGGGGTCTTAGTGAAAAGATCTCAGAAAGTAAAGTGTGTGCAAAAATACTACGCTCTCTTCCTGAACGGTTCAATTCAAAGGTAACCGCAATCCAGGAACTTCGTGATACGGACAATATGAAGGTAGAAGAATTAGTTGGTTCTTTGCAAACCTATGAATTAAGTTTTAAAGCTCATAAAGGTAAGTCTATTGCTTTGAAGTCATCTAAAAGTATTACTCAAGAAAATTGATTGAGAAAAGTCGAAGATGATATGGCCCTTTGGCGAAAAAGTTTTATAAAATTTTTAAAAGTAAGAAAAGAGTCGACTTTCAAAAGGCAAATGAAAAGAAACGTTCTAAACCTAAGTCTAAAACTTGGAAATCATTGAAAGATAGTCAATGTTACAAGCTGTGAAGAATATGGGCATTTAGCAAACAAATGTCCTAAAAGGACAGATCCAAAAGGAAGGGTATGTTGGCTACTTGGGATGAATCGTCGATTCTCAAGCCTCTTGAGAATCAGAAAATTGAAACCAAGTCGGGCGATGAACTTAAGGCCCTTATGACTCTAGCAAAGTTTACCTTTTCGGATCACGATGATTCAACAAGTGAAGAAAATTTGGATAGTGATCATGAAAATGATGAAGATCTTCAAGATGCTTACAATGCCTTATATAAAGAAAGTTGTAAAATTCTTTGTCAAACTTAAACTTCAAAAGAAAAGTTTTTTAAACTTAAAGAATGTTTTGAAACCCTTGTTTTAGAAAAATCTCAAATTTCAGATTGTTTTGAAAAATCAAAGTGTGATTTAGAATACAAAACCTCCCTAATTGAAAATTTGAAATCGAAAATGAGAAACTTAAAAATGAAGTATCCTCTCTTCGAGTTTGAAGGACACATGGAGATATGCCCAAGGTGATCCAAAATTAGAAAAATTATTATCAGGATCAAGAAAATGTGGTGATCGATCCAGGGTTGAGCTTTGATAAAAACACATCTCCTAAACGGAAGAATGCTCCTTCCATTTTTGTGAAAGGAGAGACTTCTAACTCAAAAGGAAAAGGTACTAATCAATTTGTTTCTAAAAATACAAAAACCTTTCAAAGACACAAAAGCGACTATATAAATTTCAAAAATCGATTCGAAACCCGCATTAGTGAAAAAATTATTGATTTACTTAAGGAATTTGTTAAAATCTAACTCAAGAGGTCACTCTTATAACTATAAACAAAATAAGACCAATTATTCTCCTAAACCCAAAACAAGATCTTGAAATGGGTTCCCAAGGTTACTTGTTTGGTTGCTCTCACTGCGCTTTCAAAGCTACAAGCCATTCAAAATGGTACCTAGGACAGTGGATGCTCGGACATATGACAGCGACAAAGCTCTATTCACCGATCTTAAAGATATGGTGATGGGTCAGTCACATTTGGTGATGGTAGCAAGCGCAAGATAATTGGCAAAGGTACGGTCCAACTCTATAACCTTCCCTTATTTAAAAATGTGTTATATGTTGAGGGTTTAAAACACAACCTGTTGAGCATATCTCAAATATGCGATAACAACCATAATGTTAAATTTTCTAATCAAGGTTGTGAAATTACAAATGAAAAGGGTTCGTAATATTAAGCTGGTCGTAGAACTTCTAAAAAATGCTATATAGTAAGCAATAGTAGCTCATCTAATCAAACGTGCTATATGGTCCATACCGATGAGACTGATTTATGGCATAAACGCCTTGGACATGTACACTACCGAAATTTATACAGATTGAGCAAAAGTGAACTAATTAAAGGTCTACCTAAAATGCAAAAAGTAGACAAGATCTGTGGTGAATGCCAGTATGGTAAACAAACTAGGAGCTCTCACAAAAAGGTGAACTCCAATATCACCACAAGACCACTCGAGCTTCTCCATATGGATCTTATAGGACCAACAAGAACGGAAAGTCGAGGTGGCAAAAAGTACATCTTAGTTATTGTAGATGATTATACAAGATACACTTGGGTTTCATTCTTGAAAGATAAATCGAAACCCTTGATGAAGTGAAAAAGATTATAAAACGGATTCAAAGCTGAAAAATGTTCTCAAGTCAGTCGGAAGATCCATAGTGATCATGGATCGAATTTGAAAATAGCGGTTTTGAGAAATTTTGTAGCGATCGAGGAATATCGCATGAATTCTCTGCACCTAAAACTCCTCAACAAAATGGAATTGTCGAGAGGAAGAATAGAGTGCTTCAAGAAATGGGAAGTGTTATGTTAAATAGCATGAAGCTACCTAGGAATCTGAAATTTGAAGCAGTTGAATACTGACTTGTTACATTATTAACCGTGTTTATATTTGTAAATCTAATAATAAACGGCTTATGAAATGTGGTTTGAGAAAAAGCCTTCATCAAATATTTTCGAATTTTTGGCAAAGAAGTGCTATATTTTGCGTGGACCGTGAAAATTTGGGAAAATTCGACACTAAAAGTGATGAAGGGATCTTTTAGGTTATTCTTTAAACATCGTGCTTATCGTGTTACGAACAACGGGACCGGTGTGATTCAAGAGTCAATAAATGTTGTGATTGACGATCTTTTGAAGACACTGTCCCTAGTTTAGATAATGATGAAGTTCTTATACTTGAAAAACAAGAAACTTCATCAAGTGAAACTAATCTGAATTAAGGCTGTTAAAGATCATCCAACCTCTCAAATACTTGGAAACCCTCTCACTTTGGTGTGCGCACTCGTAGACAATTAGAGGACATATGTAACTACGTATGCTTTACCTCCTAGATTGAGCAAGGGTAACGTAAAAGAAGCACTTTTCGATGAAAATTGGATTCTTGCGATGCAAGAAGAACTTAATCGATTTGTCGAAATGATGTCGGCAACTTGTTCCTAGACCTAAAGATAAACATATTATTGGAACAAAATGGATTTTCAAAAACAAATCGATGAGCTTGGAAATATTATTCGAAATAAAGCAAGACTAGTTGTACTGGGGATATACACAAATCGAAGGTATTGACTATAATGAAACATTTGCCCCTGTAGCTCGTCTTGAATCAATCAGACTTTTATCTCCATTGCATGTTTTAAGAAAATTAAAATTTATCAAATGGATGTTAAGAGTGCCTTTCGAATGGTGATCTACATGAAGAGGTATATGTTGAACAACCTACTGGGGTTTGAAGATCCTAAATTTTGATCATGTGTATCGTCTTAAGAAAGCTCTCTATGGTGCGAAACAAGCTCCCCGAGCATGAGTACGAAAAATTGACTAAATTTTTACTAAGTCATAACTTTCGGATGGGGTGTGTTGATAAGACACTCTTTGTTAAGAAATATAACGATGATATTCTAATAGTTCAAATATATGTTGACGATATTATTTATGGATCAACCTGTACTAACATTTGTTGAATTTGCAGATTTGATGAAGTCTAAATTCGAAATGAGCATGGTTGGAGAATTAAACTATTTCCTAGGATTGCAAGTAAAACAACAACTTTGATGGAATATTTATTTCACAAACCAAATATGCTCGAGTTTAATTAAAAAATTTGGATTTGAGAAAGGTAAAAATTTTGATACTCCAATGAGTACAACTTGTAAGACTCTCAAAAGACTCTACGGGTAATGATGTGGATCCTAAATTGTATCGTAGTTTGATTGGTAGCTTACTTTATCTAAGCGCTAGTAGACCGTAGATATTGCGTTGAGTGTTGGTATTTGTGCTCGTTATCAATCAAATCCTAAAGAATCTCACTTAAGCTTCTGTTAAGCGGATCATGCGTTATGTGCAAGTTCTACTAAATTGGGTCTCTGGTATCCACATGAGACTAATGTTCAATTAGCCGAATAGAATGCAGATCTTGGTAAAATTTGGAAACATTGATGATAGGAAATCAACCCGGTGGTGGTTGTTTCTACATTGGAAATTGTCTTGTTTCTTGGTTTAGCGAGAAGAAGCAAAGTTCTATATCGCTATCAATGCTTGAGAAATTTGAATACATTCTTCTTTGAAATGCATGTACTCAACTTGTTTGGATGAAACGAATGTTAAGCGATTATGGAATTACTCAAGATTCTATGATTTTATTTTGTGATAATTCGGTCTGATAAATATCTCTAAAAATCCGATTCGGCATTCACGTACTAAGCATATTGACATTAGATTTCATTACATTCGTGAATTAGTGGAAGAAAAATTAATAAATTTGGATTACATTCCAATAGAGTTCAACTTGCGGACATTTTCACTAAACCGCTCGACAAAAGCCGGTTTAATAAATTAAAATTTGATCTCGGTATGTGCAATTTAAATTGAGTTTGCATGATTTTGTGTATCATAAGTTTAATGTTTTATTTGCTTAAACTTGAAATTATTTAAAAAAAATAATAATAATAAAAAATTACAAATTTTTTGTCATACTCGACCTGTCGTGAGAATACACGACCGGTCGTGCCACGACCGGTCGAACACGTACACGACCTGTCGTAAAGCACGGGATTTCACTTAAAATTGGGGATTTTAGTCTTCTTCTTCATTTCTTCATTTCTTTCCAACCGTCCTAGCTACGGCTGCCCCAACCCATCTTCATTGTTCTTCAAGGTTAGTGATTCTTTTACATTTTTCTTGTAGATTCTTACTATTAGTGCTTCAAAACTTATGTTTGTGGAATCTATTTGATCATTGATTGCAGGATTTGGGGTTTTTCTCTTGAAAAATCTGTTCTATCTAAATCTCATTTCTTTATCTTGCATCTTGTTGTTCCTTGAAATCTTTGTTTGAAAATGGATCCTAGAGGTAAAAGAAAACTACTCGAGGTCCATCTTCTTCTAGATCAACTTCTATTGTTCAACGTCATCTTCGTTCTCCACGAAAATGATTCTACTTGATGCTCGAGATTTGCGTATGCGTAATGTAATTGTTGAACGTCATGTTAATGTCAATCACATTGCTTCTTTTGGTATTCCTTCTTTGTTGGAATCTGTGGGATGGGATAACATCCTACATTGGGGTGGAGCTGCATACCAGTCCATTGCCCAATCCATGTTTGCATGTATCTGCGATTTTTCTCTTGAGAATTTAACATTTAAAGTTGATACTCAAGAAGGTTTGTTTGTTGTAGATCGACATTTAATTGCAGATATTATGGAAATACCTATCAATGATGAAAGCATTCAATTAATATTTTACATGATAGTCTCTCGAATCGAGAACGACGAATGCTTACTAGAGACTTATGTAATATGGATGTTCATTGGACTCATAAAGGTCATGTACTTCCCTCGAGGTATTTGTTACCTGCATACTGAGTACTTCATAAGATATTCATTTCAAATCTTTATCCACGTTACGGTAACAAAACCGAACTTACTTCTTTATGGTTCGTGTTTTGCATTCTGTTGTCTCTCGGTGTTAATATATGCCTCCTTCTTTAATCTGTCATTCCATTATTCTGTCACGTCACCATCCTGGACATAGTGATATACCCTTTGGTTATTTTGCGACTAGGTTAGCAAATCATATGCTCATAGCCATGCCTACTAGAGAAAAACCCATCCACCATCTCCTTTTAATAACTCCAATCTTAATAAGATGACTTTAGATTTGGCTAGAGGCCAAGTGGATGCTGGTAGCAGTGGTGGTGAAGCAGGTAATCTGAAGCTAGTGATCTTCCTGAGGACGTGAATATGGATGACTTATTTGAAGAACTTGAGTCGGACTCGGCTGATGATCCTGATTTTCAACCTTCTGATTTTGATGAAAGGTTGAATTCTCTTCAAGAGCGGTGGCTCAAATTCGTGTTACTCAAGACACACAATTTTCTTATATGCGTAAATATATGAGGCGAATTGCTAAGGGATTACACAAAATTGATCCATCTAATCTGCACCTTCTTAAGTTTCCATTGAATTTTTTTTGCAGTAATATTCTTGATATTAGCTTGCATCTCTAAACTTTTTGTTGGTTATGGACTATTTTTTTTTGCTTCAACTCCAAATTGGGTATGCACATTAACTGCTTTTCTTCCTTTGTCATTTTGTGTCAAAAAGGGGGAGAAGTTTGGTGAATGTTATAAATTTTGTTGTTGTGCTATTTCTCAGGGGGAGTTAAAAACTTCTTAAACTTCTCATGAGTTATGGGAAAATGATTATTGCTTATCATGTCTATACATGTCTATACATTGCTTATCATCTGTACACATGTCTATACATTGCTTATCATCTGTACATCTGTGCTTGCTTTGTACTTCTCTTATGTCTATTGGAAGAATTATTACCTGGTGTGGTGTTTTGTCACAAATTTGACAAAGGGGGAGATTGTAAGGGATATGGTCTCATACTCCTTTGGTTGTCAAATTTTGTTATGTCAAAACATCTATCTGTGTCTTGTGCTGGTATGATGACTTTTATTCAAGACACTGCTTAAATACTTCAAAAAGTTACAAGTTGAAGCACAAGATGTTAAAGTTCAAAAAGCTACAAGATGAAGCTCAAGATGTTGAAGATCTCAAGGTTCAAGCCTGATATTGTTCAAGGTTCAAGCCTGATATTGTTCAAGACTTCAAGCCTGATATTGTTCAAGACTTCAAGCCTGATATTGTTCAAGACTTCAAGCCTGATATTGGTTCAAACAATCTACATTCGTTGAATGGTTGAAGTTCAATGTCCATACGTCATATTTCAGGTTTGAATGACCTTAGGTTGACCCTTTAAGTAGGTCATTTTGGATACATAAAACAAATGTTTATTCTACATGAGCTTGGTCTGTTCCAAGACCAGTCCTAGCTCTTGTTCGACCAGTCCTAGCATTGGTTCGACTAGTCCAAGAAATTCCACGACCAGTCCTAATTAGTTGAAGATTTTTCAGATTTTTTGGAACGCCCACGACCAGTCCTGGAGGTCCTTCGACCGGTCGTAGGTTGGCTTCGACTCGTCCACGATCAGTCGTGGAGCTACGACTGAAATTCCAAGAACCTATTTCATGGTCCTACGACGGTCGTAGGTGTCCCACGACGGTCGTAGGTGTCCCACGACCGGTCGTAGGAAGTACACACGACCGTCGTAGAACGGTTTTCAAAGATCGCGCTCAAATTTTCAAAAATGTTAGAGCTGATGAGTCCTAGGTTTCTAAGACCAGTCGTAGGAACGATTTTTTCTTCTATAAATTGAACACGAAATTCAGAGTTTTTACATCCAGAACTCCATTCCATTCAAGAATTTTCAAGTAATCACTCTGAGATAAGTCTGTGTTTATTTTAAGCTAAATTGTGCTTATTTAATATTCCTTTTTGCTAGCTTATTTAATTTGATTTTGTTTTTCTATTCCAATCTTATTTGAAAAGAGGAATTATATTATTCCTTCTTCTTGGAATCAAAATCAAATATAGCTATGCCCAACAAGTCTAAAATCTATTAGAATTTAGAACCCTATGAATGTGAGTATTGGAAATTGAACTTTGATATTCAATCATCTACTCCGATTGGTTCTACCGGGCTGCTAAAGGAGAAATCCAGGTATTTTACAATTCTGTAAAATTCTTTTATTTTTGGTTTTGTTTGAGGTTGAGCCAGAAAAATCTCATTGTATTGGTTTTGTTTGAGATTGAGCCAGAAAAATCTCATTGTATTGGTTGTCGAGGAAAACCAGAAAACTCGAAAAAGGGGTTTTTGAATTGTGTAAGCCAAGTGAAAAAGACACAATTGTAAAGGTTTTTGGTGAACTGTGAAAACCTATTTGATAGTGAACGCTAATATCCCCTGTGTGAGGATATTAGAGTGGAGTAGCATTTTGTGTGGTACATGTTGAAAAGCGATTGGTGTACACACAGGCGAACCACTATAACTCTTTGTCTTGTGGATTGAATGCTTGATTAATTTTCATATCTTTTATCATTCGATTGTGTGGAATGTACAAGTGGATGTGAATGTTGTAACTATTTACATTTTCAAGCAAGTGTGGGGATTGTTGTAATAATTTAGATCTTTATACGCATTTATTTTCAATTCCTTGCTATTTCATTTACTTATATTAACATTGAGTTCTTGATTCAAAAGAGGTTCTAGAAATAAGGTTGTCCTACCATAAGCCCTTGTTTATTATGGTGTAAGGTTGTCCTTAGAATCTGAATTTGTATCAATCTCTCAATAATTATTTATCAAGGTGATTTATATTTAGCATTGTGAATTGATTCATTATTGTAAGAGTATTGATTTACTTTTGTTCATTGATTTATTTTTAAATTTGGCATTGTCCTATTCACCCCCCCCCCTAGGACATATAGCTTGGCCTTTTCAGATATCCTCATTGATCATGCTTCTCTTCTTGTATCTCTTACTACTCTTCTGTGCACCATTATCACACACATACACAACCCTTTACGCTTCTATAAGCTTATGCACGATTGATGCATGCAAGAAACTCTAGGCAGGTGACATAGCAGTAGAGCATGGAGTAGAGCTGAGCATTTGAGGACTACAGTGTTGCTGACCTTTCTCTCTTTTCCTTTTATCTCATGTATGTCCTTTTGGACCTTATGGATGATTGTAAAAGTTCAAATTTATAGTGGATTTTGTGATTTGTACCCTTGTTATTCTCAGATGTACTTGTTGTGATCTTGGGTATGCTCTTATTGGTAATGATTATACTATTATGAAATTCCTCCTTGTAGGATTCCAGGATCAGAACCTATCTCTGGAGCTGAGAATGGGGTACTATGGAGGTTGTTACGGCCAGAACTGGCCATCGGGTTCCTTGCGATTCCGGTTACCATGTCTGGGGCGTGATAGGAGTGATAGCAAGGAGTTCCGGAGCATCTACAAAGTCATTCTCATTCGATAAATTTTTGGTTCTAAATTTTTTTCAAAATTTTCTTAGATTTTAGTTCAATCATATCTATGGTTGGCTAAACCTCTTAGCTAAGGCTAAGAGAAAAATTTTATAGTGATTTTTAATGTTCTAATTTATTTTTATTTAACTTATTTAGTTTGAATGTTGAACAAATCATTGATATTCGTTTGAATAAAGTTTAAGTTTTAGTTTACTTTGATCCATTATCGACTCCAGGTAGTTTGGATTCGTAGGAAAGCTAAGATTAATTTTGTAACACTCTGATTCTCATGACTCAAGGATGGTCGCTCGAGTACTAGAACCTGAGGATTATGTCATGAAGTAAAATTACCATTCTGCTAATTATCAACACTATTCATAGTAACAAGATATAATCATGGTATAGACTAACTAAAAGGAGTTCAACATACGTGAACAAAAGTGAGAGTAAAGTAAGATCCCACAGTAGGGGACCTTTAATTACAACTTCAAATAAGTCGCATAAAAGTAATGTCTAAAAATAGGAAAGTAGATAATTTCTATTGTAAGTGCAATTGTTATTTGCCACTTTGGTTGTCAAATTTTGTGGTGCCAAAAACCCAATTTATGTGTGGTGTCAATAACTCAATCTATGTCTTGTGTTTGCTTTGTATGTTCAAGTCACTGCATCAATACTACAAGCTAAGGACGGTGATCTACTTCAAGAAGTTCAAGTTCAAATTATTTGTCTACTTCTGCAAGCTTCAATGATCAGAATATTTCAAGAGCTACAACAGAAGACAAGTTCTTGTTCAAGTCTCAAGTACAACTCAAGATCAAGTACAACTCAAGACTAAAGTACAAGTTGAAGTTCAAAGCTTCTAAAGATCTCAAGTTCAAGCTACATCAGAGATCTCAAGCTTCGTAATCTTCAAAGGTCAACCAACATCTGAAGAAATGAAGACTCAAAGTCCATACTTCACATTTAAGGTTTGCATGACCTTAGTTTGACCTTATGGTAGGTCATTTTGAATACGTAATTCGAACTGAATTATTTTATAAGTTTTTGGTCTGTTCTAAGACTAGTCTTAGACCTTGTTCGACTGGTCCTAGACCTTGTTTGACTAGTCCTATAATTGGCTCGACTAGTCTAAGAAATTTCAAGACCAATCCTAAGTTGTCGCAAATTTTTAGAATTTTTTGGTTGAGCTTCGACCAGTCCTAGCTTCGACCAGTCCTAGATTCTGCTCGACCGGTCGTAGGAACAGTGCCGACTCGTTCACGATCAGTCCTGCAGCTACGACTCAAACTCCAACAACCATTCTTGGTTTCTCACGACCAGTCGTGGGATGGTTATGACCAGTCGTGGTGGCCTCACGACCAGTCGTGGACATCCTAAGACTAGTCGTAGAACGGTTTTATCCGATCGCCTAAAAATTTTAAAATGAAGTTCGACCTATGACCAGTCGTAGACGCGATTTCTGCAACTATAAATAGAACACGAATTTCAGAGTTTTTCAATAATTAAATTCAAGTAAAATTAAGGCATCACTCTGAGATAAGTTTGTGTTATTTAAGCTACGTTGTGCATATTTCTCCTTTCTTTACTTTATTTATTTGATTTTGTTTCTGCATTCCAATTTAAATTGAGAAGAGGAATTGTTGTATTCCTTCTTCTTAGAATTAAAATCAAATATACCTAGCCCATTTTGTTTAATTTAAAATCAATTAGAACATAAAACCATTTCGAAGTGAGTATTGGACAATTGAACATCTATATTTGAACTTTTACTCTGATTGGTTCTTCCGGGCTACAACGAAAGGAGAAATCCAGGTATTTTACATTTCTGTAAATCTTCTATTCTTTTGGTTTCTTTTAAGATTGAGCTAGAAAAATCTTATTGTGTTAGTTATCTGAGGAGAGCGAGAAAACTCAGAAGTGGGGTTTTTTAAATTGTGTAAGCCCATTTAAAAGACACAATTGTGAAGGTTTTAGGTGAACCTGTGAAACATAATTTCATAATGAACGTTGATATCCCCTGAGTGAGGATATTAGGTGTGGAGTAGCAAGCTGTCTGGCTGTTGTATAACAGTTGGTGTACACATAGCCGAACCACTATAATTCTTCGTGTTTTGTGGTTTGAATTTCTATATCTTTTATCATTCAAAGCTATGGAATGTATATGTGGATGTGAATGTTGTAATATTTTACATTTCAAGCATTGTGGGGAATGTTGTAATAGTTTAGAATTTAATTTCTTGCTATTTCCTTTCAGTTTGAGTTTTGATATTCAAATTGTTCTAGTAAGGTTGTCCTGTCATAAACCCTTGATTTTTATGGTGCAAGGTTGTCCTTATAACAACATCGGTATCAACCTCTCTATTTTATTATTTGAAGATTGTCTTACATTTCAGTACTATGATTTGTTTAAAAGTTATATCTTTTATTCAATTATTTATAAGGCTATCTTATTCATTTAAATTCCGCTTTTAAAGTTTTAATTTGGCATGGTCCTATTAACCCCCACCCCTCCCCCCTCAAGGACAAATAGCTGGGCCTTTTCAAGTGGTATCAGAGCCTAATAGCTCGTTTTAATTGTTATTATTTGGATTTATTTCCCGAGCTAATCGATCTAAGCTATTGATAAGATGTCAAATTTTAATAGCCTTTCTTTCACTAGGCCTCCACGATTTGATGGGTCCAACTATGCCTATTGGAAAGCCAGAATGAGGATTTTCCTCAAATCAATGGATGAGAGTGTGTGGCAAGCCATAGTGACTGAATGGATCCCTCCTACCACTGAAGTGGCTGGTATCGATGGATCAAAATTAATGAGAATATCACCTTATTTTTCTTAGACAACACTTCAAAAAAGTGAGAGTAGTGCCAATGCAAATGCACTAAATGCAATAACTTGCGCACTATCACCGGATGAGTTTAAAAGAATTATATCCTGTGATACTGTAAAGCAAGCTTGAGATATTTTAGAAATGAAACATGAGGGTACATCAATTGTCAAGAGGTCTAAAGTCCAAATCCTCACAACTAAATTTGAGGAAATACATATGTAACGCCCCAAATTTTTGCCAACCTGGAGTTAGATGTCCTTAGGCAAGGGGTAGATCCTAACCCCTTATGAATCTCTCAAACCTCAAATCCTCTAGGAATTAGACAAAGTTAACTAAGTGTTAAACTGGATTAGCTATAAAGTCCGGTTGGATCACTTTAAATACGATCTGCAAGACCCAAAAGGTGTTGAATCATTGACGATAGGTTACCCTAAAATATAGGACCAATCCCATTACCCAGTTGCTCTCGGGAGCACATTGAAACTTCGTATCGGATCTGGACCGCACGTCGAAAGTCCGATTACCATGAAATTATATAATTAGGACCGCCTTACTGGGCTTGACAACCATCTCAAAAATTAAATCCAGATAGTGTCCCGGGGCTATTCGCTTGAGCCCGGAGTGAAGAGTGTGAGAAACGTGAAAATAATTAGAAATAAATTTCGAATTTAAGTAATTTGAGACTTGTCGCTTGCGGGCCAAATATAAGCAATCAGACCATCGGAATCTGACCTAAATACACCCTCGGATCAGGGAACATTTTCCATACATGTCTGTGTACTTGTAACCCTGATCGAGTTTCGGTGACTATTGAACTGAAACAGGTCCGCCACGTGTGATATGGGAACCCGATTGGAATAAAAACTTATCTCGACCCAGATCCATAGTCAGTGAGCTTAAGTTTGACCTTTGGCTCAAGGGGGAAGGGGGGCTCCGAAAGTGCTCCGTTGAGACGGAACTGTCCATATTTGGACATAACCTAAGTATACCATGGCCCTGAGTCAAATTTAGTGAGTTTTTAGCCTATATAAGGACCTTAAACCCTCTCTCATTCAGCCCATACGAATTTGAGAGAAACCCTATTTGAGAGAAGAGAGAAAAGAGAGAAAGTGTGAGAGAAGTGGGAGAATCTTCCTGCTATTCTACCCTGCTAATCTACGTGCTTAACCATCACTTTTCAATCACTATCCCGGTGATTCCGACTTTTTTCTTAGGCAAGAAAAACCTAACTCTAACCTGTTTTAGGGTTTCAATTGATACAAGTAGCTAAATAGCTAACATAACTCGTGATTTAGGTTGTTATACTATCGTGGACGAAGACTTAGCAATTCTATCGCGTTTGTTACGTTTCTACAGCGTAAGGTGCGGAATTTAGATGTATAGGTTAAGGTTTTCAAAGCTTTCAATGTCAGATAAGGATAGATTCATGAACTGGGTGTTATTGTACATGCACAATACGACATTCGCTTTGCGATTCAGTTACGTATGCAAATTATGGCATATTGTGTATTCTGTATATTTGTAGAAAATACCGTATACATACAAATTTTAAAAGCATGTTTGCCATTATAAATTACTGTATGAACATGCTATATATAAGTGTAATACTTACTCGGTGAAAGAATTCGGCCTAATACTTGTTTTGGCTAATATACGTTATGTATGTTAATAAGTATATTCTAGGTGTTTGTGAAACTGCTTGTATGAGTAAGTACTTAGATGATTGTGCTTTAGGTAGGTGTTAAGATAGGATTCTCAACTACCTTAGTGATGTGTATGATTTCCTTCATGGAAGTTGTTTAAGTTAATCGCTTACTCATGAAATGTATGTGTTGTATTTCCTGTTTATATTGTGCTTTATAACATGCTTGTTAACATGTTTGAATTACTTTGTTAATTCTGCTTTGACTATTATACATGCTTTCTGGTTACGACTTGAATGTGATTGGGGCTATGTGATAGTCCAGACAATCGGTAACAGGCTTGAAGTCATGGCTGAGATTCATTTCGCCACGTAGGATGTGTTTGACGAACCCGAGTCGTACTTCGGTTGGCGACAGTGGTTAGGCCACGTGAAGTGCTTATGCACTTCATGTCGTTCAGCTGGTTGTGCGCTCGTGCTAGTCGAGCTCGTCAAGTAACCTGATTGGTCTAATGTATGTTTACCATGTTTGAACGCTACTGCTTGAACCTAAGGTACAAAACTTACCAGTGTAACCCCGTTAACCTCGGTACCTCGATCCATTAAGACTCATGATCCGGGCATGGTGGTATGGGATACTGTGGTCGGGCTGTCGGCTTACGCTGTGGCCACTAGCCTCTCCGTAGTGACCAGTGAGCAACCCAGGCTCATGAGTTAAATACGGTTGTATGAGACACTGTATTCGAGCTGTCGACCTACACTAATAAGGTGATGGGGGAGTGGTGTTATGATTGCGTGTAACAGCCCTGACAGCCCTTTTGTAACATCTCGGATTTTTGCCAACCTGGAATTAGACGTCCTTAGGCAATGGGTCGATCCTAACACCTTATTTACTTGTCAGAACTAAATCCCACAGTCTAAAATCGCTTCTTAACCTATTTCCTTCACAAATCTAACTTTCACCTACCCTATCCTTCACAAAGTACCTAAGTACTTTTACATTAGACACTAATCTTAAGGTTTAGGTGATGAAGAACAATACTTAAACTATAAATTACTGTAATTAGTAAATACAAAAATAAAATGGGCTTTTAACCAATACCCTTATGGAAATTCACAAAACAAATAGGTTATTTAGAACATCCGCCTCTCCTGCCCTAGGATTTCCTTCTGTTGTAATTAGGGCGTACTTTAGTAAGTATTGATAACTTGAATCACTGTATGTACCAAGTACAAAGGCCCAAGTACCACCTCAGACAGAAATCTCACAAGACTAAATCCTTTAGAAATTTGACAAAGTTAACTAAGTGTTAAACTAGATTAGCTACGAAATCCACCTGATCCACTTTAAATACAATCTGCAAGACCCAAAACTTGTAGAATCATTGACGCTAGGTTACCCTAAAATCTAGGATCAAACTCATTACCCGACTGCTCTCGGGAACACATGGAAACTCCGTATCAGGTCTGGACCGCACATCGGGAGTCCAAATAATACAAAGTTAAGGACTTAGGACCGCCTCGCTGGGCTTGACAACCATCTCAGAAATCAAATCCAGATCGTGTCCTACGGCTGTTCACTTGAGTTCGAAGCGAGAGAGTGTGAAAACACTTGTTTTCTTTAGAAAATAAATATCTTGAATAGTAATCTGAGACTTGACACTTGCGGACATTTTGTAAGCAACTAGACCATCAGAATCTGACCCAAATACACCCTCGGATTAGAAAAATTTTCATAAACATATCCATGTACTTGGAATTTCGGATCGAGACCTGCTGACCGTTGAACTGAAACTAGTCCGCTACGCGTGATCTAGGTATCCGACTGAAACGAAAACTTAACTTCACCTTGATCCGGTGTCTGTGAGCTTAAGTCCGACCTTTGGCTCAAGGAGGCCTGCCAAAAGTCATCCGTTGAGTTGAAACAGAGTCGCTTTAGTTAGAACCTAAGTATACCTTGTCCACAAGTCTATTTCAGAGAGTTTTTTTGCTATATAAGGACCTTAGAACCCTCTCTCTCACAACCATGCGAATTTGAGAAAACTCTAGAGAGAGAAGTGAGAAAAGAGAGAGAAAGAGTGAGAGTTGTGGGAGATCCTTCCTACCCTTTTCCCTGCCGTTCTACAAGCCCATTCTCGTCGTTTTCTTGGCGATTTCGACTTCATTTCTAGGTAAGAAACCCTAACCCTAATCTGTTTTGGGGTGTGAAGGTTGTAGGTTATGAAATAGCTAACCTATTTCATTCTTTAGGCTACCAAACTGCCGAATACGGAAGCTTAGCAAGCCTAGCTGATTTGTTACGATTCTAAGATGAAAGGTGAGGATTTAGGTGTATAGGTTAATGTTTTCAGCGCTTTCAATGTCAGATAATGATAGATTCATGATCTGCATGCAATTGCACATGTACAAAGTGCTGTCTGTTTTCCATTTCAATTGAAGACGTAGAATATGGAATCTTACATATTCTAGGTATTCGTAGGAAATATCGTATACATATAAATTTTGGAAATGTGTTTGCCATGATTATTTGTTATATGAATATATGATATATGGATAAAATACTTGTTTGGCGAAAGGGCTCGCCCCAATACATGTTTTGTTAATATACACTATGTATGTTGAAATTGTGTATTTTAGAAAGTACCGTATACGTATAAATATTGGAAATGTGTTTGCCATGATTAATTACTGTATGAATATATTGTATATGCGTAAAATACTTGCTTGGCGAAAGGACTCGCCCTAATACATATTTTGCTAATATACACTATGTATGTTGAAATAGAGTATTCTAAGTGTTTGTGAAAATGCTTGTGAGAGTAAGTGTTTGGATGATGATGCATTAGGTAGGTGTTGAGATGAGATTCTCAACTACCTTAGAGACGTGTATGATTTCCTCCATGTGGTTGTCTACTTTAACCGCTTACCTATGAAATTTATGTGTTTTTATTTCTTGTTTATATAGTGATTTATAACATGCTTTATAACTTGCTTTACAAACATGCTTTATGATATGCTTGTTGACATGCTTGAATTACTTTGTTTATTTTACTTTGCTCTACATGTCCTAAATAAGGATTGATTGAGTTTGGGACTATGTTTATAGTCCAGACATTCGGTACCAGACTTGAGATCGTGGTTGAGATTCATTTCGCCACGTAGGATGTGTCAGACGAACCCGAGTCGTACTTCGGTTGGTGACAGTGGTTAGGCCACACGAAGTGCTTATGCACTTCATGTCGTTTAATTGATTGTGCGCTTGAGCTAGTCAGGCTCGTCAAGTAACCCGATATGTCTAATGTATGTTCACCAAGTTTGGACGCCTTTGCTTGAACCTAGGGTACCAAACTTACCAGTGAAACCCCGTTAACCATGGTATCTCGATCCACTAAGACTCATAAGCTGGGCATGGTGGTATGGGACACCGTGGTCGAGCTGTCGGCCTACGCCAGGGCCACGTGCCTCCCCGTAGTGACCAGTGAGCAACCAGACTCGTGAGCCGATTATGGTGGTATGGGACACTATATTCGTACTGTCGGCCTACATTGATAAGGTGATGGGGGAGTGGTGTAACCTTTGTGCGTAACAGCCCTGACAGCCCTTTGTAATGACCTCGAGCATATTCTGAATTTGCGGTGAGGCGACGAGTTTTGCCGCAATGTATAGAGTATGAACTAGGCCTGTATCAGCTTAGTGATGAACCGTTAAAGAGGTGATGGGGGAGTGGTGTAACCTTTGTGTGTAACAGCCCTGACAGCCTTTGCAGTGACCTAGAAACACATAATCGTATGAGATTAACTAGGATTGACGACCCTATAATGGATCATGTTTAGGAATGATACAAGGGAGGTACTGTAGTTTCCCAATACTGCTGTTTGAAATGGACTAATAACAACTCGGTAATCATGCTCATCATGCATTGCATGTGCCTGGAAGATGTGGAGCACTGAGGAATGCAAGCATGCCGCGAACGTAAGATGGTGTCACACGAGGGAGTGTGTGGTGAGGGCATACATCATGACTGCATTCATACTTGTATTAATAAGAGTAGTTGGGAGTGTTTGATTATACTGCTTTATCATTACTACTTGACTGCATTGATAACATGTTAACGTACGCTTTATTGTTCCACTGAGTTAGCTACTCACTCCCACGTTACGGGATGATGTTGTATACACCAACCAAATTTGTTTGAGTTTCAGGTGATGGCGGTGCTTATGAAGCAGAGTCGGACTACTACTATGAAATTGAGGAGGAGTTCTCCTACACGTAACTCTTTGACAGGTCTATGAAGACCGGGTATTGTATTCACGGGGCTATGGTATTTGTAATAGAAGACATTACACTTTCACAACTTGGTATAATTTGAAATTATACTTGTAATTTATTAACCTGGTAACCTTATCACACTCTGAAGACTCACCACAGTTTATATATTTTATTTATCTATCACAGTCTTCTGCCTACTATCTCACTTGTCTCTGGAGTATGATATGTTGTTTTGACTTAATCTCACTCATGTTCACTACGCTAATACAGACAACATTCAATCATCATTCATTTTGTTGCATAAGTGATGCGTTGGAACTCAGGAGTTGAGTTTATGCTCGACCCCCGATTTTCAGGGCGTTACACCTTTGTAGTGACCTCGAGCATACTCTGAATCTGCGGAGAGGCAACGAGCCTTCCCGTAGTAAACAGAGTATAAACTAGGCTTGTATTGATAAGGTGATGGGGGAGCGGTGCAACGAGTACATGTAACAGCCCTGACAACCCTTTACAGCGACCTAGAACCGCATCATCGTATGAGATTATCTAGGACTGACGACCCTAGAATAGATCATTGTTTGAGAATGATATAAGGGAGGTACCTTAGTTTCCTAATACTGTTGTATAGAAATGACTAATAATAACTCGATAATCATGCTCATAACATTGCACTGCATGTGCCTGTAAGATGTGGAGCACTGAGGGATGAACGCATGCCGCGGACGTACAATGGTGTCGCACAAAGGTGGTTTGGCAAGGGCATGCATCATGACTGTATTCCATAATTGCATTAGTAAGAGTATTTAGGAGTGTTTGATTGTATTGCTTTATCATTACTGCTTGACTAAATTGATAACATGTTAACCTATGCTCTATTGCTCCAGTAAGTTGATCACTCGCTCCCACATTACGGGATGGTGTTTAAACACCAAGCTAGACCATTTTGAGTTTCAGATGATGGCGATGTTTGTGAAGCGGAGCCGAATTTTTTATGATGATGAGAAGGGTTTCTCATTACACAGCTATCAAGTGGGTCTATGTAGACCATCTTCTGATCGACGGGGTTACAAGGTTGCTGACTAGATGTCATTACACTTTAGTTTGCTCTTTTGGAGCACCCTTGTATATTTGTTTATCCATTTTTTTAGTATACATTGATAGATTTAACCTGGTAACATGTTCACACTCTGGAGACTTACAATAATTTATATATTTTTTTATATATCTATCACAGTCTTCCTCTTGCATAACTTAACTGTCACTAGAGTATGATATGTTGTTTTGGCTTAATCCCATTCATCTTTAATGCATTAATACGAACAACATTCAATCATCATTCTTTATGTTGCATAAGTGATGCGTTGGAACTCGAGAGTTGAGTTTATGCTCGACCTCCAATTTTTAGGGCATTACAAGATGGTATCAGAGTATGATTTGGATTAAACCGGACCTGTGTTATGGTCACACGATATACGTTGTCGCCCTTCAACTTAGGTGGGTGCGAGAAAATGTAGAAACCATAATAGGTATCTTGATTTCGCCAATCGGCGAAGTTCACTGAAATCGGTCATTTTGTCTGAGTTTGTACTCAACCGTGATCGCATGAGTTGACCCCAAACTACTTCTAGATCGTCAAACGACGAGTGCAGATCACAACTCACCCCATCCCATGTCACGCCCCGAACTCGGAGACCGAGCTCACAAAATTCTCGATCGCTGAATCCGGTGCTGACAGCCTCCGTAGTACCCCATTCTCGGCTCCCGGCACCCATATGCCAGGTTCCGATCCTGGGATGCTACATGGAGGATTTCAAATAATCAATTTGATTCGTAATGAGCATAACCAAGCATAACCCACGAACAATAACCACAAGAACACCATCACAAAATCCACTATGATAAAAAACTTTGAGTACAGTGCGTATAAAGGGAAATACAAGATAGTGGTAATATCAAAACTCCAAAAGCTCGGCGGCACGCTCCAACTACGGCTAGACTACAGCTGCGTCCTAGTGTCACCTGCACGCATCAATCGTGCATAAGCTTATAGAAAGCTTAGAGGGCGGTGTAAGTGTGTGCGAACGTGCTCAAAATGCAATGTCAGGGTGATGCGGAATCATGCTGATGAGTACGTAAATGCAACCAGCCGTACCAAGGCTATGCAGTAAAGGATGTGAATGCTATTGGCCATAACAAGGAGATGCGATGCAATATGTAAGTCAAGCATGTCAATCCTCATACCAATGCAACTCCTCACTAGAGTATCAAATCAGTACGGTTCTCAGTCTAGATAATCACCGGGGTTCAGTATACTCCAAATGGCACTGTCTCTCTCTAAGCAGCACAGTCCAAGTGAGCGTAAGAAACCTCACTATCCGCCTAGCCAATAGTCAGCCAATACCTATCCGGCACGTCGATAGCGAACTCATTTCCGAGCTGGTCAAACTCAGCCTAGTAATGCCCCCTACTCTCGGGTGAGTAAGGCCACACCCCTTTCCAACCAACCACGACACAGTGGGAGACAGGGCCTCATGGTATTCGGCCCTCGTACGCTCATATATCCACTCGGTCTCGACGTTGGAGTCATCCTCTGGTACCATCGGGTTCAGGGACTCTCACCCAGGGACATCTATGACGCCCCAATTGCTTGAAACAAGATTTTTTCGGTATCCAACCAGCCACCCACGATGTATCTGCGGAGGCTATGGCCCTGATGTCGCTAGGGCATATCTCAATCATACAGATGCAAGTGCATGAATCATACTGCCAAACATGCATTAATCCTGTGCATACCGTGCACTCATGTAGGGCAACTCGGCATATCGGGGAGCCCGAAATCAGTCTGCCCGAAGCACATGCTATGATCAGACACTCCTCATCTCAACCATACATATGATGCGTATGATCATGAATCATGGGGTTGTGCTAAACATGTTATAAAGTAATAAACTATCCTCTCAATGAAGATGGGCCTAGATGGCCTACATGAAACAGATACGGGCCTATCAGTGGCCTTAGGGAAAGTTATAATGTGGACATCTAACCAACATTACTTATAGAATGTGGACGTCAAGCCAACATTGTCCCCAAGGCTCGGCTCGCCTTAAATACTATTAAATAAACCCTGGTGGAATTACACATTGCAATGTGCCTTAGGTACATTCCATGGGGCCCTAAATACATTAAATGGGCCGTATCTCATAGGCCTTATATTCATCAAGTGGGCCACCTCAATGAACCTCACCAATGGGCCTTAGGTACATTGCAATGGGCCATCATCCATGGACCTGAGAATGCGTTAAAATGAGCCCAATCACATAAGCTCTATGTGTATCAAATGAGCCTAATCACATAGGCTTATATATATCAAGGTGGGCCTCAATATTGGGCCCATATACATGCTAAGATGGGCCTAAATACATGGCCCATATATACCAAAGTGGGCCTCAATAATGGGCCTAAAAATATATCAAGATGGGCCTAAACACATCAGCCCATATGCATCCAAGTGGGCCCCCATAAAGGGCCTAAAAATACATCAAGATGGACCTAAACACATCAGCCCTTGGGCCTCATGTGAGGCTCGCCGTATTATTTATTTTTTTATCCAATCTGTTGATAAGGTCACATGAGAAGGGGGGGGAGGGGGGCACCATAATATTTATTTTTCAACCACTTGTTGATGAGGTCACACAGACCTAGGGGGGTCCACTGTAATGTTTATTTGAAATCCAACCTATTCATAAGGTCACAGGACCAGGGCCCACCGTGATATTTATTTTCCACTCAACCGTGAAAATCGTTGTCTCCAATCAACACTGTTTTCCTGTAACGTGGTCCACTTGAGATTAGGATCTACCTCATTTTCAGTCTCATGCCTTAAAATGATCTGACAAAATAGATGGACGGCGTGGATGACACGCATACATCATGGTGGGGCCCACGGCAGGAGCCGTGGGTCTGCCTTTACCGCACACAGCAGCAGGCGTGGCCTGCGTTCTCTGTCAGCAGTAGCAGCGCCTACTGCTGCTGTTGTATTTTTATTTTTTTTATTGGGGCCCACCGAGATGTGATCCAGTCCACTCATTATGTGTGTCTCACCTGGCTGACGGTCCAGATCAAGTTTCAGCCACATGCAAAACTCAGGTAGCCCCCACCAAATGATTTTATACTTTTACGCATGTCTTCTCATGATTTTAGAGGGTGTGGCCCACCTGAATTCCATATATGGCTGATTTTTGGGATGGACCCCTGTAAGAAGGGGGACCCCACGATGGACGGTGTTGATGCTAGAAACGCATCATGGTGAGGTCCACAATTGGGCCGTGGGGGCCAGCCCTGGCCGCCCGCCCGCCAGTGACAACGGCAGCACTGCTGCCTTCTTTCCTTTTTTTTGTGGCCCACCAAGATGTGATTCACAATTCAACCCACCCATTATGTGTGTCCCACCTGTCTGGCCGTCCAAACCGAGTTTCAGCTGTATCCAAACTCCACGTGGGTCCCACCAAGTACTTTTATATGTTCTGGCATGTCTTTACATGGTTTTAGAGGGTATGGCCCACCTGGTGATCAGATCACCTTATGATTTTGGCTCAATGCCTAAAATGATCTGAAGGACAGAATGGACGGCGTGGATCAGTCTCATACATCAAGGTGGGGCCTATATGAGCGGACACCCCAAAAGCTACTTTAACTTTTTTTTCGTTAGCTGGTTAGTACACCACCATGTTAGTACACGCACTCCATTTTAACCCAACCCGTCCAGCGTCCAGAGACGCTGGACGGCATGGATATACACTCCACGGTGGTGGGTCCCACATACACGTGGTCCACTCATCAAGGTGGGTTCCACATGAACGTGGCCCACCGTAATATTTATGTTTTCCTTCCATCTAGGCCCGCTAATGGACTGGATGGCATAGATCTAACTCATTCGTTCGATGGGTCCCACATAAAAAATATATATATGTAATTCATAGTGGGTCACACTCATCCATTCATCATCATCACCATTCAAAGAAAGAGAGAAAGAGAGAGAGAGAGAGAAACGGTGATCATAGAGGGACCCCGCCACTATGGGCCCCTCATGAACATATTACATACGTCAAAATGGGTCCCACCAATGAGTGGGCCCTTAAATCATGCAATCAATGGTAAAAATCAAAGTTCGCCCACCTTATTAGCCTTTTCCTTGCTCCTTAAGCCTTCTTAGCTCCTTTGCTTGGGTTTTGAAGGTAGATGATGGACTTTTGATGGTGGGGGTGGTGGATCAACGGTTGAGATGGGAGATGAGAAGGTGTAGATGAAAGATGAGAAGGTGGACCACACTTGGGAGGGAGAGGGAAGCTTGGACGTATGAAGCCTTGTTGCTTGGGAGAGAGTTTTTTTGAGAGAGATGGAGAGTTAATGGTGAGAGGGATAGGCGGAATGGTGGGTGTAAGGAAGGATATGGGTTGGGTTGAAAAGTTGTAAAAGAGGTATGGTGAGAGGAGAGAGAAGTTGACTTTTGAAAAGGGAGGGATGGGTTGTTGTACTCATGACATGGTGTGTACTTGACATGATTTGATGGGACATCTCGTAGAGATTCCTTGGTAATCCGCAACGCGCGGTGTTTCTTCGAAATGAACACAGACCGACATCTTCTATCCTGGGTATCGGTTCGGTGCGGGAGTCGCAGCATTGGAACCGTGGCGATGGTGCAGTCGCTAAGGTATGAGTTTATAATCGAGCCGCCTTCAGTAGGCAGGACTCGACTTAAGATCATGGGCAACGTTAAGAACGGGTCAAGGATTGGCGAAATTCGACCGAAAGGATCGCGAAGTCCTACAGAATGGTACGGTCTAGGTTACGGGTCTTACAACTCTCCCCTCCAAATAAAATTTCATCCTCGAAATTTACAAAATCATCGCAACTAGTCATAACTCATAATAGAAGAGGAAATAAAGCATCGTTATATAAAATCGAAGGCAGCATACAAGATATAGTATATGATTAATCATCAAAGAGATGAGGATAAAGCTCTCGAATCTCGGCCTCGCGCTCCCAAGATGCCTCATCAACAGAATGGTGACCCCACTGAACCTTCACCAAGGGAATAATCTTGGTCCGGAGGACCTGCTCCTTTCGTTCAAGGATACGAACTGGCTGCTTAATGTAAGAAGCGTCCTCACGAACCTCTAATGGCTGCTAATCGATAACAGGGACTATGTTTGACCCATACTTCCTCAACATAGAGACTTGGAAAACGTTGTGGATGCCAGACAACTGAGGTGGCAAGGCAAGCCGATAGGCCACAGCGCCAATGCACTTAGTAATCTCGAAAGGTCCTATAAATCTCGGGGCAAGCTTGCCCTTCGCTCCGAATCGAACCACGCCCTTCATGGGTGAGACCTTGAGATACACATGGTCCCCTACATCAAACTCCAAGGGACGATGTCGGCGATCAGAAAAACTCTTCTGCCGACTCTGAGCTATGCGCATCCTCTGCCTGATGATATCAATAGCCTCTGAAGTCTCCTACACAAGCTCTGGACCTAGGAGACACCGCTCTCCAACCTCGGTCCAACAACTCGGAGATCTGCACGGTCTGCCATACAGTGCCTCAAAAGGAGTCATGCCAATGGTCGCCTGATAGCTGTTGTTGTATGCGAACTTAGTCAATCGCAGATGTTCATCCCAGCTACCACTGAAGTCAATCGCGTAGGCTCGAAGCATATCCTCAAGGATCTGGTTGACCCTCTCAGTCTGGCCATCGGTCTGCGGATGATACGCGGTACCGAGCTGCAAATCAGTCCCCATGACTCTCTGAAAGCTCCCCCAAAACTGAGACGTAAACCTCGAATCTCAGTCAGAGACGATCTAGACTGGAACGCCATGCAGTCTCACAACCTCCTCGATAAATAACCTCGTAAGCCGGTCCATAGACCAAGTCGCACGCATCGCAAGAAAATGTGCCGACTTCGTCAGACGATCCACAACAACCCAAATGGCGTCATGACCGCGCTGAGTCCTCGACAAGCCCATAATGAAATCTGTCGACACGTGCTCCCACTTCCACATCGGGACACTCAATGGCTGCAATAGACCAGGAGGTCTCTGATGATCGGCCTTGACACACTGGCATGTGTCATATTCGGCCACAAAACTGTCAATCTGACGCTTCATCCCCGCCCAGAAATATTGTCTCCTCATATCACGATACATCTTCATCGAGATAGGGTAGATATAAAACTGCGATCAATGTGCCTCGGTTATAAGATCTTTGTGCAACTCTGGAATATTTGGGACACATAATCGGCCTTTGAAGCGAAGTCTACCATCAACACCCATCTGTCAATCTGTCTGACTCTCAGATGCTGCCTCTGCTCAGTAATCCTATAACGACTCATCTGTCTACTGAGCCTCGATCACCCTTGCGACAAGAGAGGATTGAATCGATAGGCTCGATAGCTGAACGATAGAAGACTGCAGACCAAAATCGAAGTCGTACTCTGCGATATCCTCGAGCATCCTCCACTCCTGAATCATCATGTGTGCCACTAGGCCTCGCGGCTGACGGTAGAGGGAATCCGCCACCATGTTTGCCTTGCCTGGGTGGATCTGGAGGTCAAAATCATAGTCTTTCAGAAGCTCCATCCAGCGTCTCTGTCTCATGTTCAGCTCGGACTGAGAGAATAGATACATAAAGCTCTTGTGGTCAGAGAAGAACTTGAACCTGACCCCATAGAGATAGTATCTCCACACCTTCAGTGCGAAGACAACTGCTGCCAGCTCCAAATCATGTGTGAGGTAGTTCAGCTCGTGGACCTTGAGCTGTCGAGACGCGTAGGCTACAGGCTTGCCGTGCTGCATCAGGACAGCACCCAATCCAATACGCGAAGCATTAGTAAATACAACGAATCCATCACTTCCAGAGGGAAGAGTGAGGACAGGAGCAAACGTCAGACGGTCCTTCAACTCCATAAATGCTCGCTTACATACATCAGTCCAAACAAAATCTGCACCCTTCCGAGTCAACCTGATCATTGGGGCAGCAATACGGGAGAAGCCCTCAATGAAACGCCGATAATAGCCCACCAAACCAAGGAAACTGCGGATCTCGGACGTAGTCGTGGGCTGGCCCCACAGACCCACTGCCTCAACCTTTGAGGGGTCCAGTACGACACCCTCCTGTGTCACTACGTGACCGAGGAATCTCACCTCCTCCTGCTAGAACTCGCACTTCTCCAGCTTCGCATACAGCTGGTGGGCACGGAGGGTCTGCAAAGCGATCTCCAAATGCTGCATATGATTTTCACGCATATGATTTTCATGAGTCCTCGAATAAATCAGAATGTCGTCGATGAAGACCACAACAAACTGATCGAGATATGGACGGAAGACCTCGTTCATCAACTGCATGAAGACCATGAGTGCATTGGTCAGTCCAAAGGACATGACCTGAAACTCAAAATGACCGTAACGCATTTTGAAAGCTGTGTTTGGGATGTCCTCCTCTCGGACACGAATCTGATGATAACCGGAATGTAGGTCAATCTTCGAGAAGAATGTGCACCCTGCAGTTGATCAAATAAATCTTCTATCCTCGGGAGTGGGTACTTGTTCTTAATCGTTACCCGGTTGAGCTCGTGGAAGTCGACGCAGAGCCTCAACGAGCCATCCTTCTTCCCGATGAAGAGTACCGGTGCTCCCCAAGGTGAACTGCTCGGATGAATGAATCCCAACTCACGCAACTCGTCCAACTGCCGCTGCAACTCATGCAGCTCCATCGGTGCCATACGGTATGGGGCCTTCGAGATAGGTACGGTACCAGGCAAAAGATCAATCCCGAACTCAATATGGCGTCGAGGCGGCAGTCCTGGAATCTCCTGAAACACACCGGGGAAGTCGCAGACAATCAGAATATGATTGATACAATCGACAACGTGCTCCACAACAGCACAGGACATCAAGCATGACAACGACTCTCCTCGGGGCTCGACAACAAACTGAAAATTGCGGCAAGCCGGGTATGCAGAACGTGACTGTCCTCGCGGAATAGTCCATGATGACGTGGTACTCGGCAAGCCAATCCATGCCCAAGATAACGTCTAAATCTGTCATCGGCAGCACAAATAAGTCAGCAGGTAAGAATATATCACCAACTAGAACAGGGCAAGACGGACAGAAACAGCCCAATACTGTAGTCTTCCCTAAAGGCGTCGATAGGGTCAATCCCTCGCTAGAAGACTCGGTCGGCAATCCAGTCGATCGACGAAAACCCTCAGACATAAATGAGTGCGAAGTGCCGGAATCGAACAATACTCGTGCGATGCATGAGGAGACTAGAAGTATACCCTTTATGACTCCTCCGGAAGTCTGCGGGTCCTGCTGATCTGCATAGAACCTGGCCTGAGCTGGATGGAGAGGTACCTGTCCCCTCTGAGGTCCTTGGTGCTGCTGCTGCCTCTGCAGGGGCCTATGCTGCTATCTCTGCTGCTGCCGGGGCCTCGGTGGCTGAGGTGGCTGCGGTCACTGCTGATGGGGCAGTTGCTGCTATGCTGAAGGCTGCTACTGTGGTCCTGGCTATCTTGGAGACTGTTGTAGCCCTCTATACTGGTGCAGATGAGGACAGGGGCACTTAGATATGCGGTATCCAGAACCGCCACATCCAAAACAGGTCCGTGAAAATAGCTGCTGGGGTGGCAGAGAAGGTGCCGCTAATGCTGCTGTTGTCACTGGTGCTGCTGGTACTCTAGCGGGTAGATGATCCCTATACCTCTGTGGTCGTCGATGCTGCTGAGAGCTGCTAGACTGGGCTGGCCTCTTCCGGCCTCTCCTCTGATCTCGATCGCTCTGAGAGCCGGCCCACTCAGTCTCGTAGATCTGGGTCCTCCGTACTACCGCCTAAGAGGTCGGGAGCTCGTGCCCAATAACACAACCTTGAAGACCGAAACGTAAGCTGCTCTCAAAACGGCGGGCCTTTCGCCCCTCATCATCAACCATATATGGCGCAAACCGTGATAGCACCACAAAGCAAGCCGCGTATTACACCACGTACATGTCTCCCTGTACTAGAGTCTCGAACTCTCGTGCCCTCTGACGACAAATGTGGTCGGGGAGGTACTGATCCTTGAATTGACTGATGAAATCCTCCCATGTCCAGACATGATCGGGTCCTACAACGCAGGTAACAGAGGTCCACCATTGCTTTGCCTTGCCCTGGAAAGGGAATGTGGCCAATTGGACTCACTGCTTGGTGGTACATGACATAATATCAAAAATCTTCTCTACATCGGAGCGCCATCTCTCAGCTGCTGACGGATCTGGCTCGCCCTGAAATCGTGGAGGATCCATCTATCTGAACTCACGAAGAAGGGCACTCGCACGCTCCTGCTCTGCCTGGGCTGGAGAAACAACTGGGCGTCTGCCCTACCCCTAAAGTGCAGCTGTCACAGCCTGTAACATCTGCTGTAACAGAGAGGCGCTAACAGGCACGGTCGGATCCTCACCGGTATCAGGTGAAGGAACGTCATCCTCAGGCAGAGGAGCAGGGATCTCTGGGGGTCGAACGGGAGGCGCGGGTGGTAAAGCTGGAGCCTCAGATGGTGGAGTGGGAGTCGAACGGGTCACTCTCCTGGGTGGCATGTCTTATGGAAAAGATAAGGCGTTAATCAATTTCGAGAATTGCATGTTAGGGAAGTCAATCGAAAGGTTTCGCACTTGGAACCTAAACGCCTTGAACTCATAGTAAACATGTGATGTCGTTCTCGGTTATTCCCAAGTTATGCTCTGATACCAACTTCTGTCACGCCTCGAACTCGGAGACCGGGCTCACAAAATTCTCGATCGCCAAATCCGGCGCCGACAGCCGTAGTACCCCATTCTCGGCTCCCGGCACCCATATGCCAAGTTCCGATCCTGGGATGCTACAAGGAGGATTTCAAATAATCAATTTGATTCGTAATGAGCATAACCAAGCATAACCCACGAACAATAACCACAAGAACACCATCACAAAATCCACTACGATCAAAAATTTTGAGTACAGTGCGTATTAAGGGAAATACAAGATAGTGGTAATATCAAAACTTCAAAAGCTCGGCGGCACGCTCCAACTGCGGCGAGACTACAGCTGCGTCCTGGCGTCACCTGCACGCATCAATCATGTATAAGCTTATAGAAAGCTTAGAGGGAGGTGTAAGTGTGTGCGAACGTGCTCAGAATGCAATGTCAGGGTGATGCGGAATCATGTTGATGAGTACATAAATGCAACTAGCCGTACCAAGGCTATGCAGTACAAGATGTGAATGCTATCGGCTACACCAAGGCCATGCGATGCAAAATGTAAGTCAAGCATGTTAATCCTCATACCAATGCAACTCATCATTAGAGCATCAAATCAGTACGGTTCTCAGTCTGGATAATCACCGGGGTTTAGTACACTCCAAATGCCACTGTCTCTCTCCAAGTAGCACAGTCCAAGTGAGCGTAAGAAACCTCACTATCCGCCTAGCCAATAGTCAGCCAATACCTATCCGGCACGTTGATAGCGAACCCATTTCTGAGTTGGTCAAACTCAGCCTAGTAATGCCCCCTACTCTCTGGCGAGTAAGGCCACACCCCTTTCCAACTGACCACGACACAGTGGGAGACACGGCCTCATGGTATTTGGCCCTCGTACGCTCATATATCCACTCGGTCTCGACGTTGGAGTCATCCTCTGGTACCATCGGGTTCAGGGACTCTCACCCAGGGACATCTATGACGCCCCAATTGCTTGGAACAAGATTTTTCTGGTATCCAACCAGCCACCCATGATATATCTGTGGAGGCTATGGCCCTGATGTCGCTAGGGCATATCTTAATCATACAGATGCAAGTGCATGAATCATACTGCTGGACATGCATCAATCCTGTGCATACCGTGCACTCATGTAGAGCAACTCCGCATATCGGGGAGCCCGAAATTAGTCTACCCGAAGGCACATGCTATGATCAGACACTCCTCATCTCAAGCATACATATGATGCGTATGATCATGAATCATGGGGCTGTGATAAACATGTTATAAAGCAATAAACTATCCTCTCAATGAAGATGGGCCTAGATGGCCTACATGAAACAGATACGGGCCTATCAGTAGCCTTAGGGAGAGTTATAATGTGGACATCTAACCAACATTACTCGTACAATGTGGACGTCAAACTAACATTGTCCCCAAGGCTCGGCTCGCCTTAAATACCAATAAATAAACCCTAGTGGAATTACACATTGCAATGTGCCTTAGGTACATTCTATGGGGCCCTAAATACATTAAATGGGCTGTATCTCATAGGCCTTATATTCATCAAGTGGGCCACCTCAATGAACCTCACCAATGGGCCTTAGGTACATTGCAATGGCCCATCATCCATGGACCTGAGAATGCGTTAAAATGAGCCCAATCACATAAGCTCTATGTGTATCAAATGGGCCTAATCACATAGACCTTATATATATCAAGGTGGGCCTCAATATTGGGCCCATATACATGCCAAGATGGGCCTAAATGCATGGCCCATATATACCAAAGTGGGCCTCAATAATGGGCCTAAAAATATATCAAGATGGGCCTAAACACATCAGCCCATATGCATCCAAGTGGGCCTCCATAAAGGGCCTAAAAATACATCAAGATGGACCTAAACACATCAGCCCTTGGGCCTCATGTGAGGCCTGCCATATTGTTTATTTTTCAATCCAATCTGTTGATAAGGTCACATGAGAAGGGGGGGGGGGCACCATAATATTTATTTTCCAACCACTTGTTGATGAGGTCACACAGACCTAGGGGGGTCCACTGTAATGTTTATTTGAAATCCAACCTATTCATAAGGTCACAGGACCAGGGCCCACCGTGATATTTATTTTCCACTCAACCGTGAAAATGGTTGTCCCCAATCAACACTGTTTTCCTGTAACATGGTCCACTTGAGATTAGGATCTACCTCACTTTCAGGCTCATGCCTTAAAATGATCTGACAAAATAGATGGACGGCATGGATGACACGCATACATCATGGTGGGGCCCGCGGTAGGAGCCGTGAGTCGCTTTTTTCAAGACGCCGCAGGTGCGCGACTGCGTTCTCTGTCAACTGTTAAAAGCCAGGCGCTGCTCTTTGTTGTATTTTATTTTATTTTATTTTATTATATTAGGGCCCACTGAGATGTGATCCAGTCCACCCATTATGTGTGTCTCGCCTGGCTGACGGTCCAGACTAAGTTTCAGCCACATACAAAACTCAGGTAGGCCCCACCAAATGATTTTTATACTTTTAGGCATGTCTTCTCATGATTTTAGAGGGTGTGGCCCACCTGAATTCCATATATGGCGGATTTTTCGGACGGACCCCTGTAACAAGGGGGACCCCACGATGGACGGTGTTGATGCTCGAAACGCATCATGGTGAGGTCCACATTTGGGCCGTGGGGGCCAGCCCTGGTGTAACATCTCAAAAATTGAGGGTCGAGTAGTAACTCAACTCTCGAGTTCCAGAACATCACTTATGCAACAAAATGAATGATGCTTGAATGTTGACTGTATTAGAGTAGTGAACATGAGTGAGATTAAGCCAAAACAGCATATCATACTCCAGAGACAGTTAAATTTGCATGCGGAAGACTGTAATAGATAAATAAAATATATAAACTATGATGAGTCTCTAGAGTGTGATAACATTACTAGGTTAAATAATTACAAGTATAATCCTAAAATATACCAAATGTGTAAGGTCCTTTAGTCAATATCCCAGAAAGCCCCGTCGATCAGGACACGACTCACAGGAAGCCGTCTGAAGACAACCAATACAAGTAGGCATCGTAGTCATTGCAAAGGTCCGACTCTGCCTCAAAAGTAGCGTCGCCATCTGAAATCAGACAATGTCTGGTGGGTGTTCGAAACACCGTACCGTAACATGGGAGTGAGTAGCTAACTCGGTGGAACAATAAAGCATAGGTTAACATGTTATCGACTCAGTCAAGCAGCAATGATAAAGCAGTACAATCAAACACTCCTAACTACTCTTATTAATGCAAGTATGAATGACATAATGTATGCCCTCACCACACCCTCCCTCGTGCGACACCATCTCACGTTCGCGGCATGCTTTCTTCCCTCAGTGCTCCACATCTTCTAGGCACATGCAATGCATGGTGAGCATGATTATCGAGTTGTTATTAGTCCATTTCAAACAGCAGGATTGGGAAACTAAGGTAGGCTGCCAGGGCTGTTACGAACAAAGGTTACACCACTCCCCTATCACCTCCTAAACGATTCATCAATATATAGAAACAGGGCCTAGTTCATACTCTATATACCACGACAAAACTCTAAGGCTCACCGCGATTTCAGAGTATGCTTGAGGTCACTACAAAGGGCTGTTAGGCCTATTGCTCACATTCGTTGCACCACTCCCCCATCACCTTCTCAATGTAGGCCGATAGCACGAATATAGTGTCCCATACCACCATAATCGGCTCACGAGTCTGGTTGCTCACTGGTCACTACAGGGAGGCATGTGGCCCCAGTGTAGGCTGACAGCTCGACCACGGTGTCCCATACCACCATGCCCGGCTCATGAGTCTTAGCGGATCGAGGTACCATGGTTAAAAGGGTTTTCTCTGGTAAGTTTGGTACCCTAGGCTCAAGCAGTAGTGACCAAACATGGTGAACATACATTAGACAAATCGGGTTACATGACGAGCCTGACTAGCTCGAGCGCACAATCAATTAGACGACATGAAGTGCATAAGCACTTCGCGTGGCCTAACTACTGTCGCCAACTGACATGTGACTCGGGTGCGTTAAACACATCTTACGTGGTGACATGAAACTCAACTACGATCTCCAATCTGGTACCGATTGTCTAGACTATAGACATAGTCTCAAACTCAATCAATTCTCATCCACAGCATGTAGAGTAAAGCATGATAAACAAAGTAATTCAAACATGCTAGTAGACATGTTATAAAGCATGTTATAAAGCATGATATAAGGCATGTTGTAAAGCACTACATCAATAGGAATACAAACACATATATTGCAAGTAAGCGGTTTAGTAAACAATCTCATGGAGGTAATCATACATGTCACTAGGGTAGTTGAGAATCCCATCTTAACACTCTCCTAAGGCATCAACATTCAAACACTTGCTCACACAAGCATTTTCACAAACACTTAACATACACTATTTCAACATACATAGAGTATGTTAACAAACATGTATTAGGGCAAATCCTTTTACCAAGCAAGTATTTTATGTACACATAATATATTTATACAACAATTAATCATTGCAAACACATCTCTAAAATATACATGTATACGGTACTTTTACAATACAATATTTCTACATACATAGTGTATATTAGTAAAATATGTATTTAGGCGAATCCTTTCACCAAATAAGTATTTTATCCATATATCATATATCCATACAACAAATAATCATTTCAAACACATTTCCAAAAAATATATGTATACGGTATTTTCTACGAATACCTAGAATATGTAAAATTCCATATTCTACAACTTTAATCGAAACAGAAAATGGAAAGCACTTTGTACATGTGCAATTGCATGCAGATCATGAATCTATCATTATCTGACATTGAAAGCGTTGAAAACCGTAACCTATACACCTAAAGTCCTCACCTTGTGTTGTAGAATCGTAACGGAGTCGATAGGTTTGCTAAGCTTCCGTATTTAGCAGTTTGGCAACCTACAACATGTTTTCTGTTAGCTATTTCATAACCTACAACTATCAAAACCCCAAATCAGTTTAGGGTTAGGGTTTCTTACCTAGAAACGAATCTAGAATCGCCGGGAAAGCGATATGAATGGAGCGGTGGAGCTCGTGGAGCGGTAGGGAAGCACGGTAAGGAGATCCTCCCACATCTCCCACACTTTCTCTCTTTTCTCTCTTTCTCTCCTAGGGTTTTCTCAAATTCGTAAGGCTGCAATGAGAGAGGGTTTAAGGTCCTTATATAGTCTAAAATGTGCCCAAAATAGACTTGGGAACAAGGTATACTTGGGTTTTGTCCAAAGGGGGCTGGTTTCAGCTCAACGGAGGACTTCTGGAGGGCCTCCTTGAGCCAAAGGTCGGACTTAAGCTCACCGACATCGGATCTACGTTCTATTAAGTTTTCGTTTCGGTCGGGATTCTAGATCACGCATGGCGGACCAGTTTCAGTTCAACGGTCAGCGGATCTCGATCGGAGAATCCGAGTACATGTAAATATGTATGAAATTTTTCCTGATCCGAGGGTGTAATTTGGTCTGATTCTGACGGTCTGGTTGCTTAATACTGATCCGCAAGCGACGAGTCTACTATTCAAGATATTTATTTTGTAAAGAAACAAGTGTTTTCACACTCTCTCGCTCCGGACTCAAGTGAACAGCCGTGGGACACTATCTGGATTTGATTTCCGAGATGGTTATCAAGCCCAGCGAGGCGGTCCTAATTCCTCAACTTCAAGTTATTCAGACTTCCGACGTGCAGTCCAGATCAGATACGGAGTTTCGGGATGCTCCCGAGAGCAGCCGGGTAATGAGTTTGGTCCTAAGTTTTAGGGTAACCTAGCGTCAATGATTCTACAAGTTTTGGGTCTTGCAGATCGTATTTAAAGCGATTCTAACGGATTTCGTAGCTAATCTAATTTAGCACTTGGTTACTTTGTCTCATTTCTAAAGGATTTAGTCTTATAAGATTTCTGTCTGAGGTGGTACCTTGGCCTTTATAGTTTGTGTATAAAGTGATCCAATTTATACTACTTAGCTAGTTTAAGATAGTGTCTAGGGTGCAAGTACCTGGGAAAATTGAAAGAACAAGGTGGTGAAGGGTGGGATTTGTGAAGGAAGTGGGTTCAACAGTAGTTTTAGACTTTAGGATTGAGTTCTGACTAGTTAATAAGGTATCAGGATCGATCCATTGCCTAAGGACGTCTAATCCCAGGTTGGCAAAAATCGGGGATGTTACAATCTACCCCCCTTAAAATAAAATTTCGTCCATCAAAATTACCTAAGGGTAACAAGGAAAGATTTCTATTATTTCATTTGCCTAATACTTATTGATTTCGAGTTCCTACGCGTGGTAGGGTATATACTAGCCTGGTTCATTTTAGTCTACCCCCCTTAAAACTTATTTCTTTATCCATTTCTCATACCCTAATAGTTTGCTACAATTTATTTCTTTACTTATTGTAGTCTTGACGACAATTCCCACTAATTAGAGTAAAATAGTTGTTTTCATTGTTTGACCAGCACGGAGAGACGATTGTAGTGGGCTTGATCCCGATACAATGATCATCTACCTTGCCAGTGTAGAAGGCTCATCGTATCCGTTCATAATCCTGAAGGATCCTGGTCTTCTGCTCGGCTAAGCAGTGAGTCCGTTGGCAGTCACCCAGGATTGAGAATTAGGTCAAGCCGCGAATGTTTCGCAGATGTATATTTCAGTAACTCCGTGGTACGATCACTCTAAAGACACAGGGAATGTTCATCATTGAAAGGATCAAATTGTCTATTTCTAGGGTTGCCTATTGGTCTAAGAGAGTCCTTGTTATTATCTATGTCTGAGGAAATGGTGAATCAAATCTTACTAGATCATCCTAAAGCGGTTTCTCATAGTAGAACTTGCTAGGGCTTCTATAATATTTGTATTCAACAAGCACAGTTTAGATCCTGGGCCAGTGGGTTAGGGTCCACCACGCTTTCGCTGTGCCACCCAAATCAAAGAGGTGTATTATCCGACCTAACTAGATTGGGCTCATATTATTCTACCTCCCTTAAAAACTTAATTCCCCAAGGCTTAAGGATCTATGTCTCGCTTCGTATGTCAGAAGGAGGTGAGATATTAAACCTATCTTTGGTATGAAATGGGAAGCGGTCTATCAATGCATTAGTCTCCCTCTCATCGATGATGTGTGCTATATCGTCGATACCTATGATTATAGAAAGGAGCTGAAGACGATGGGTATTGTGGTTAATTTAGAGACAGGTGTGAGCTTGTGGCAAGATGGCTACTCCTGCTAAGGAGTTTTGTCACGGTTCAGACTTATCCTATTTAATCATGTCTAGCTTAACAGGCAGGCAATCTTTCTACGTTCATATGCACAAAATGTATGCCGACACGACATGTAATTTGGGACCTAATTCCTAACTATTTGTTGCCCTTTTGGGCAATTCCTTAGGCCTAAAAGGAAAAAAATCTCTATTGGCTATGTATTCTTACACTTCTCAAAGACGAAGTTATAAACTTTTGGTTGTAAGTGGTCGAGCCAACACGGAAGGAAAGTTGTGTAGTGGGTCTGAGTCGGATACATGGACCTTCTGCCTAGCTAGGATAGAAAATTGTCGTATCAGTTCTTAATCCTAGTTGATCCCGACCTTCTGCTTGATCAGAGCATAGGGTTCATTGGTCACTACCAGGATTGAGAATTCGATTCAAACCGCGAATACCTCGCTGATATATATCGTTTCTCTACTCCGTGTTCCCAGTTGTAATAAGTCCTCGAGAAGGCAATTCTAAGGGTTGTATTGATCTGACATAACATTAAATTCAAAGGATATATCAGTTTGCTCTAAGCGTGACTAGTTTCTACGTCAAACAACTTTCCTAGGAGTTATTAAAGAAGCCTATGAGTACCTAGGGGATTCAACCAAGGAACGGGGTCTCGCTCTAACCTACTTAAGCCGACTAAGTCTATCATGCAATTAACTTAGCATAATTAATTAGTCTTTTACTTTCCGTAGCCTAACCGGTAGTCTAGTCTTAATTTAGGAGTAGCGGTAATCCACAAGTCGTAATCCAAGTCTATGCTTATACACTAGATGATTTTATACTCTTTCTATTATAAGAAATTATTTTATCACTTAAGATCAAATTGTCTAATTGGAATTGAGTTGCCCAAACTTGAATGTAGCTACGCTCGAGCACTTCACCTATGCTCAAACCAACTAAGGGGGTTCTAGAGTTCACATTCTTAATTTGTTGGATTTCCTATATTGTCAGGTTTATCGAAGCACCGCTCTAGGCCCAAACTCTAAGGGTCTATTTGTCAAACAACCGTTTACTCTAAAAGCTTAAGCTATCAGAGTGTGGTAGGTTAATGTATATCAAGGGACTTTATCACTTCAACACTATTTGGCCAGTGGTCTTAAGTTGTATTAAATGGGCTTACATTGCTAATCTCACTTGGGGATTGAGAATGGCATGGTTGGTAGGAGGGTGAGAGGGGACTAAAATTAATGGTATAGGCTTTGGAAAATAAGCCTTGTGTCGGAAAGTGTGAGATGGGAGTTCCAAATCCCAGGATAATGAATTTTTAAGTGTTATTTGAAAGGAAATCTCGGAATTTACTTTTAATTGCGAACATTCTAAACATATTGTTGGAAAACATGGGATACACCCAATTTAGGAACCATACCCTACTCGTACATTTATTATTACTTATACAATTCTATCCACCTAACTCACCTAATGCAGTTTGGCCGAACGGACCTTAAACATTCTAACTTTCAGAGGTTGTGAAGAAGGTGGTGGGAATGGAGGAAAAGGCCGTATTCAACTCGAATAAGGCCATGGGAAGTGAAGGAAAAAGGGAAAAGAGGGCTGAAGTTTTTGGTTCTCCATGAACTTGGGTCCTTAACAGACGTTTCAGGGGCCCAAAAGATAGGGGTTTAAGAAAGAGAATGGAGAGAACAGGTGGGTGAGGAAGCTCATACGAGTTTTGAGCTCCAAGTGGGAGTGTGAGGGTCCAAATGAGAGAAACGAAGAGGGAAAGGAGAAGAGGGTTGCAATGCACGATGGAAGTGGGTAGGTTGTGGTCGAAATCAGTAGAGAGGACAATCGGAAGGGTGATTTTGAAAAAAACAGCAAGGTTGGAGAGAGAAAACGGCTTGGAGGGGAGGTTTGTGAAGGAAGTGGGGTTTCGGGAGGGTTTCGATGGATGGGACACACATCAGGGGGGTCCCACAACCCCAAACTTGGTCGGCCCGAGCCGCGAGCCCGGCCCATCAAAAAAAGCGGTGAGGCCTCGCCAAAAAATTTTGGATTTTTCAAATGGGGCCCCACGGTTGTGATCCTCCAGTACCCTAAGCCCCCAAAAAAATCCTGGGTCCCACCTTGGATCCCCCGGAAGTGCTCCGTTTAGCCCCCCGACCCCGATTCGCTCAATTTCGGTTAGTTTCGGGCAAACCAGACATATCTTGCAATCTAGAATGAGTTATCTGACGTAAAATATATGAATTTGTGGTAGAACGAGCTAATGAAGCCAACCAACCCAGCTATGCTGGGTTGTACAGCCTAAAATTGCGAAAAAACCCTTTGATTGATGGTCGTTTCCCTGTTTCAATTTCGTTTTACTAAAAAATAGTAGTTTTAGTTTGATTACTCTTCATCTGTTGGGCTTTAGGAGTTACGCTCATTGTGAAAAGAGCTTAGAATAATTAGGAGAATGTTTTGGTGAAGCCAAATAGGACACTTATTATTTTTGGCCGAAAACCTTGCGCACTAGTAGACATCACAACCTTATATAGTAAGTCTCGAAATCTAGGAGTTTTAGATGTAGTTTGTTTTTTATTTCTTTCTCATTACTTGGTATTCCTATTTAAAGGGTTATGAACTCATTTTTAATTATTCATTAATCAATTTCGAATTTATTAGAATTTATTTTTACTTTCTGCTTTCTTTTCTCGTAGACTCGAGAAGTCTCTGTGAGGAGTCCAGAGAAGCTCCGAGGATTCGGAATAGTTAACATCATCACTCTTATTACCGATTTTCAACGGTTGGGGTGAGGTAGATTATAATCTAGAATTATCTATAGACGGCCTAAGAATATTTTAAGGTCGACCCGTGCGACCATGGTTGAATACAGACTCGATTTCGGCGTTCGTTTTTAGCGAACTAGCCGTTGGACGGAACAGGGATGCCTAAGACTGTTTCTACATTCCGTCGCTCCCTCCTAAGTTAGAGTGCAACAGTGTGTGTCGTGTGACCATAACCCAGGTCCAGTTTAATCCAAATCATGCTCTGATACCATCTGTAACATCCTGAAAATCGAGGGTCAAGTAGTAACCCAACTCTCGAGTTCCAGAACATCACTTATGCAACAAAATGAATGATGCTTGAATGTTGACTGTATTAGAGTAGTGAACATGAGTGAGATTAAGCCAAAACAGCATATCATACTCCAGAGACAGTTAAATTTGTAAGCGGAAGACTGTGATAGATAGATTAAATATATAAACTATGATGAGTCTCCAGAGTGTGATAACATTACCAGGTTAAATAATTACAAGTGCAATCCTAAAATATACCAAATGTGTAAGGTCCTCTAGTCAATATCCCAGAAAGCCCCGTCGATCAGGACACGGCTCACAGGAAGCCGTCAGACTACAACCAACACAAGCAGGCATCGTAGTCATTGCAAAGGTCCGGCTCTGCCTTAGAAGTAGCGTCGCCATCTGAAATTAGACAATGTCTGGTGGGTGTTTGAAACACCGTCCCGTAACGTGGGAGTAAGTAGCTAACTCAGTGGAATAATAAAGCATAGGTTAACATGTTATCGACTCAGTCAAGCAGTAATGATAAAGTAGTACAATCAAACACTCCTAACTACTCTTATTAATGCAAGTATGAATGACATGATGTATGCCCTCACCACACCCTCCCTCGTGCGACACCATCTCACGTTCGCGGCATGCTTTCTTCCCTCAGTGCTCCACATCTTTCAGGCACATGCAATGCATGGTGAGCATGATTACCGATTTGTTATTAGTCCATTTTAAACAGCAGGATTAGGAAACTAAGGTACCTCCCTTGTATCATTCTCAAACATGATCCATTCTAGGGTCGTTAGTCCTAGTTAACATCAGACGATGGTATATTTTCTAGGCCACTGCAAAGGCTGCCAGGGCTGTTACGCACAAAGGTTACACCACTCCCCCATCACCTCTTAAACGATTCATCACTATACAGAAACAGGCCTAGTTCATATTCTATATACCGCGACAAAACTCTAAGGCTCACTGCGATTTCAGAGTGTGCTCGAGGTCACTACAAAGGGCTGTCAGGGCTGTTGCTTGCATTCGTTGCACCACTCCCCCATCACCTTATCAATGTAGGCCGACAGCATGAATATAGTGTCTCATACCACCATAATCGACTCACGAGTCTGCTTGCTCACTGGTCACTACGGGGAGGCACGTGCCCCCAGCGTAGGCCGATAGCTCGACCACGGTGTCCCATACCACCATGCCCGGCTCATGAGTCTTAGCGGATCGAGGTACCATGGTTAACGGGATTCCACTGGTAAGTTTGGTACCCTAAGTTCAAGTAGTAGCGACCAAACATGGTGAACATACATTAAACATATCGGGTTACATGACGAGCCTGACTAGCTCGAGCGCATAATCAATTAGACGACATGAAGTGCATAAGCACTTCGCGTGGCCTAACCACTTGTAACGCCCTAAAAATCGGGGGTCGAGCATAAACTCAACTCCCGAGTTCCAGAACATCACTTATGCAACAAAATGAATGATGATTGAATGTTGACTATATTCGTGCATTGAACATGAGTGAGATTAAGCCAAAACAGCATATCATACTCCAGAGACAGTTAAATTGCAAGCGGAAGACGATGATAGATAGATAAAGTATATAAACTGTGATGAGTCTCCAGAGTGTGATAACATTACTAGGTTAAATAATTACAAGTACAGTTCTAAAATATACCAAATGTGTAAGTGTAATATCTTCTATCCCAAGTACCATAGCCCCGTCAATGTAGTACTGGGTCTTGAGAGACCCGTCGAGAGTTACATGATAGGACAACTCCTCCTCATCACCATAGAAGTAGTCGGCTCGCTTCATAAGCATCGCCATCATCCGAAATTCAACAAATGTTGGTTGGTGTGTACAACACCGTCCCGTAACGTGGGAGTGAGTGATCAACTCAGTGGAATAATAAAGCATAGGTTAACATGTTATCAATTCAGTCAAGCAGTAATGATAAAGCAGTACAAATCAAATAATTCTAACTACTCTTATTAAGTGCAGTAATGAAATAACATGATGCTGTATGCCCTTGCCAAACCACCCTCATGCGACATCATCTTACGTTCGCGAATGTTTAACTCCCTTAGTGCGCCACATCTACTAAGCACATGCGGTGCGATGATGATCATGATTACCGAGTTATTATTAGTCCATTTCAAATAGCAGTATTGGGAAACTAAGGTACCTCCCTTGTATAATTCCCAAACATGATCCATTCTAGGGTCGTCAGTCCTAGTTAATCTCATACGATATTATGGTTTGAGAGGCGTAGCGAAGGCATCACAAAGGGCTCGTCACCCGTCAGTACGGATACAGATCTCACCATATGCGGCTCAATTGTTGACCGTCAGCTCGAGTACAGGTCTCACCGTACTCGGATCAATCACTAGCCGTCAGCTCGAATACAGGTCTCACCGTACTCGGCTCAACTCATACTCTAGTTGCTGTGAAAGACTCGTCGCCAATCACAGACCCTTGGAGTATACTCGAAGATACTACGGAGGACTCGTCGCCGGTCAGCACGAGCACAGGTCTCACCGTACTCGGCTCTTGCCGTAAGTATCGACAGCTCGAATATAGTATCCCATACCACCATAATCGACTCACGAGTCTGGTTGCTCAATGGTCACTACGGGGAGGCACATGGCCCCAGCGTAGGCCGACAGCTCGACCACGGTGTCCCATACCACCATGCCCGGCTCATGAGTCTTAGCGGATCGAGGTACCATGGTTAAAAGGGATTTCACTGGTAAGTTTGGTACCCTAGGTTCAGGCAGTAGCGACCAAACATGGTGAACATAAATAAGACAGATCGGGTTACTTGACAAGCTCGGCTAACTCGAGCGCACAACAAATTGAACGACATGAAGTGCATAAGCACTTCGCGTGGTCAACCACTATCGCCAACCGAAGTACGACTCGAGTTCGTCGAACACATCTCACGTGGCAAATGAATCGCAGCCACGAATTCAATTCTGGTACCGATTGTCTGGACTATAATCATAGCCCCAAACACAATAACTTGCAGATAGATAAAGCAGTAATGGATCAAGATTCAACTCATACAATCAAGGTATGGTATTATCCGTTTAGTGCTGCCAGGGCTGTTGCACGCACTCGTTGCTCCGCTCCCCATCACCCATGACGGATCATACAACGTAAATATAAATTTAAACATATGCATTACATAGTTATAATCATAAAGCAGTTGAGCATGTTATGAATCACAACACAAGCATGACTTTATACATGTTCAATTCCTAATCACACAACAATCCAAGGAGATCATACACATAGTTAAAAGAGGTTGAGAATCATATCTCAACACCCTTATACATTACAATTTGCTAACTACTACTCATTCAGACATTTCAAGAAACACTTAAACAAACATACATCAACATACATGACATATGTCGATCACATAGGCATTAGGTCAAATCCTTTCCCTAGGGAGTTGCCCCAATCATAATACGCGTACACCCACGACGGATAGTCATGGCAAGCAGGAATCCAAGTTCCATATTCATTCAGTCATTTCCACAAACACTTGGGCCACCCATTTTAGCATATATGGTGTATATTGGCCGTGGCATGATTTAGGGCAAATCCTTTCGTCAAAGGGGCATCGCCAATACAACAATCATGAATCCATGACAACTAGTCATGGCGAGTACGAATGAGAATTCGGTACTCATTCAATCATTTTCACAAACACTTAGAATAAACTATTACAACATACATGGTGTATGTTAGCAAAACATGTACTAGGGCTATCCCTTAGCCAAGTGAGTATTTTATCCATGTATGATATATTACGACAGCAAATAATCATAATAAATTCATCTCCTAATATTTATACATATACAGTATTTTCTAGAATACGCATTTTCAACATACATAGTGTATACAAGCAAACATGTATTACGGCGATTCCCTTCGCCAAGCAAATGTTTTATACGCACATAATATATTTATACGACAATTAATCATGACAAACACATCACTAAAATATACATGTATACGGTACTTCTTACAATACCGTATTTCTACATACATAGTGTTTATTAGTAAACATGTATTTAGGCGAATCCTTTCGCCAAATAAGTATTTTATCCATACGTCATATATCCATACGTCAAATAAACATGTCAAACAAATTTCCAAAAAAAATACGTATACGGTATTTTATACGAATACCTAGAGTATGTGAATTTCAAAATTCTACAATTCTAATTGAAACAGAAAACGGAAAGCATTTTGTACATGTGCAATTGCATGCAGATCATGAATCTATCATTACCTGACATTGAAAGCATTGAAAACCATAACCTATACACCTAAAGTCCGCACCTTGTGTCGTAGAATCGTAACGGAGTCGATAGGTTCGCTAAGGTTCTGTATACAGGAGCTTGGCAGCCTAAAGAACGAAACAGGTTAGCTATTTCATAACCTACAACCTATACAACCCTAAAACAGATTAGGGTTAGGGTTTCTTACCTAAAAACGATGCCGAAATCGCCGGAAAGCGATGAGAATCGGCGGTGGAGCCGAATAGCGGGAAGGAACAGAAGCAGGGAGTTCCTCCCACATCTCCCTCACTTTCTCTCTTTTCTCTCTCTCAAATCCAAATTCGTATGGCTGGAATGGGAGAGGGTTTAAGGTCCTTATATAGTCTCAAAACTCACCGAAATAGACTCGTGAACAAAGTATACTTAGGTTATGTCCAAAGCGGACCTGTTCCGTCTCAACGGAGCACTTCTGGCGGGCCTCCTTGAGCCAAAGGTCGGACTTAAGCTCACTAACACTGGATCTACGTTCTATTAAGTTTTCGGTTCGGTCGGATACCCAGATCATGCGTGGCGGACCAGTTTCAGTTCGACGGTCAGTGGGTCTCGATCGGAGATGTCGAGTACATGTAAATGTGTATAAAATTTTTCCTGATCCGAGGGTGTAATTTGGTCAGATTCTGACGGTCTGGTTACTTAAAACTGATCCGCAACCGACGAGTCTCAGATTACTATTCAAGATATTTATTTTGTAAAGGGAATAGTGTTTTTCACACTCCCTCGCTCCGGATCCAAACGAATGGCAGTGGAACATCGACTGAACCTGATTTTTGAGATGATAGTCAAGTCCAGTGAGGCGGTCCTAGTTCCTTAACTTCGTGTTAATCGGACTTCCGACGTGCGGTCCAGATCTGATACGGAGTTTCGATGTGCTCCCGAGAGCAGCCGGGTAATGAGATTGATCCTAGATTTTAGGGTAACCTAGCGTCAATGATTCTACAAGTTTTGGGTCTTGCAGATCGTATTTAAAAGCGATTCAAACGGATTTCGTAGCTAACTGCGGTTTCACACCTAGTTACTTTGTCTCATTTCTAAAGGATTTAGTCCTAAGTGATTTCTGGTCGAGGTGGTACTCAGGCCTTTGTAGTTTGTATATAAAGTGATCCAAGTTATACTACTTAGCTAGTTTAAGATAGTGTCTAGGGTGAAAGTTCTTAGAAAAATTGGAAGATCAAGGTGATGAAGGGTGAGATTTGTGAAGGAAATGAGTTCAAAGGCGGCTTTAGACTTTGGGATTCAGTTCTGACAAGTTAATGAGGTATTAGGATCGACCCATTGCCTAAGGACGTCTAATCCCAGGTTGGCAAAAAATCTGGGGCGTTACAATGGTTTATTACCTAGACATGACGCCGGAATCGCCGGGAAAGCGGCAAGAATGAGGTGGTTAAGCACCGATAGTAGCAGGGTAGAGCAGCGAGGAGATCTTCCCACAACTCCCACACTTTCTCTTTCTTTTCCCTCTCTCAAATCCAAATTCTTATGGCTGGAATGAGAGAGGGTTTAAGGTCCTTGTATAGTCTTAAAACTCACCGAAATAGACTCGGGAACAAAGTATACTTAGGTTATGTCCAAAGCGGACCTGTTCCGTCTCAACGGAGCACTTCTGGCGGGCCTCCTTGAGCCAAAGGTCGGACTTAAGCTCACTAACACTGGATCTACGTTCTATTAAGTTTTCGGTTCGGTCGGATACCCAGATCATGCGTGGCGGACCAGTTTCAGTTCGACGGTCAGTGGGTCTCGATCGGAGATGTCGAGTACATGTAAATGTGTATGAAATTTTTCCTGATCCGAGGGTGTAATTTGGTCAGATTCTGACGGTCTGGTTGCTTAAAACTGATCCGCAACCGACGAGTCTCAGATTACTATTCAAGATATTTATTTTGTAAAGGGAATAGTGTTTTTCACACTCCCTCGCTCCGGATCCAAACGAATGGCAGTGGAACATCGGCTGAACCTGATTTTTGAGATGATAGTCAAGTCCAGTGAGACGGTCTTAGTTCCTTAACTTCGTGTTAATCGGACTTCCGACGTGCGGTCCAGATCTGATATGGAGTTTCGATGTGCTCCCGAGAGCAGCCGGGTAATAAGATTGATCCTAGATTTTAGGGTAACCTAGCGTCAATGATTCTACAAGTTTTGGGTCTTGCAGATCGTATTTAAAACGATTCAAACGGATTTCGTAGCTAATCTGGTTTCACACCTAGTTACTTTGTCTCATTTCTAAAGGATTTAGTCCTAAGTGATTTCTGGTCGAGGTAGTACTCAGGCCTTTGCAGTTTGTATATAAAGTGATCCAAGTTATACTACTTAGCTAGTTTAAGATAGTGTCTAGGGTGAAAGTTCTTAGAAAAATTGGAAGATCAAGGTGATGAAGGGTGAGATTTGTGAAGGAAATGAGTTCAAAGGCAGCTTTAGACTTTGGGATTCAGTTCTGACAAGTTAATGAGGTATTAGGATCGACCCATTACCTAAGGACGTCTAATCCCAGGTTGGCAAAAAATCCGGGGCGTTACACCACTGTCGCCAACTGACATACTACTCGAGTGCGTCAAACACATCTTACGTGGCGACATGAAACTCAACCACGATCTCCAATCTGGTACCGATTGTTTAGACTATAGACATAGTCCCAAACTCAATCAATTCTCATCCATAGCATGTGGAGTAAACAATGATAAACAAAGTAATTCAAACATGCTAGTAGACATGTTATAAAGCATGATATAAGGCATGTTGTAAAGCACTATGTCAATAGGAATACAAACACATATATTGCAAGTAAGCAGTTTAAGTAAACAACCTCATGGAGGTAATCATACATGTCACTAGGGTAGTTGAGAATCCCATCTCAACACTCTCCTAAGGCATCAACATTCAAACACTTACTCACACAAGCATTTTCACAAACACTTAACATACACTATTTCAACATACATAGAGTATGTTAACAAACATGTATTAGGGCAAATCCTTTTGCCAAGCAAGTATTTTATGTACACATAATATATTTATACAGCAATTAATCATGGCAAACACATATCTAAAATATACATGTATACGGTACTTTTACAATATAGTATTTCTACATACATAGTGTATATTAGTAAAACATGTATTTAGGCGAATCCTTTCACCAAATAAGTATTTTATCCATATATCGTATATCCATACAACAAATAATCATGTCAAACACATTTCCAAAAAATATATGTATACGGTATTTTCTACGAATACCTAGAATATGTAAAATTCCATATTCTACAACTTTAATCGAAACAGAAAATGGAAAGCACTTTGTACATGTGCAATTACATGCAGATCATGAATCTATCATTATCTGACATTGAAAGCGTTGAAAACCGTAACCTATACACCTAAAGTCCTCAACTTGTGTTGTAGAATTGTAACGGAGTCTATAGGTTTGCTAAGCTTCCGTATTTGGCAGTTTGGCAACATATAGCATATTTTCTGTTAGCTATTTCATAACCTACAACTATCAAAACCCCAAATCATTTTAGGGTTAGGGTTTCTTACCTAGAAACGGAGCTGGAATCGCCGGAAAAGTGATATGAATGGAGCGGTGGAGCTCGTGGAGCGGTAGGGAAGCACGGCAGGGAGATCCTCCCACATCTCCCACACTATCTCTCTCTTCTCTCTTTCTCTCCTAGGGTTTTCTCAAATTCGTAAGGCTGCAATGAGAGAGGGTTTAAGGTCCTTATATAGTCTAAAATGTGCCCAAAATAGACTTGGGAACAAGGTATACTTGGGTTTTGTCCAAAGGGGGCTGGTTTCAGCTCAACGGAGGACTTCTGGCGGGCCTCCTTGAGCCAAAGGTCGGACTTAAGCTCCCCGACACCAGATCTACGTTCTATTAAGTTTTCATTTCGGTCGGGATTATAGATCACGCATGGCGGACCAGTTTCAGTTCAATGGTCAGCGGATCTTGATCGGAGATTCCGAGTACATGTAAATGTGTATGAAATTTTTCCTAATCTGAGGGTGTAATTTGGTCAGATTCTAACGGTCTGGTTGCTTAATACTGATCCGCAAGCGACGAGTCTCAGATTACTATTCAAGATATTTATTTTGTAAAGAAACAAGTGTTTTCACACTCTCTTGCTCCAGACTCAAGCGAACAGCCGTGGGACACTATCTGGATTTGATTTCCGAGATGGTTATCAAGCCCAGCGAGGCGGTCCTAATTCCTTAAGTTCGAGTTATTCAGACTTCCGACGTGCAGTCCAAATCAGATATGGAGTTTCGGGATACTCCCGAGAGCAGCCGGGTAATGAGTTTGGTCCTAGGTTTTAGGGTAACCTAGCGTCAATGATTCTACAAGTTTTGAGTCTTGTAGATCGTATTTAAAGCGATTCTAACGAATTTCGTAGCTAATCTAATTTAGAACTTGGTTACTTTGTCTCATTTCTGAAGGATTTAGTCCTATAAGATTTCTATCTAAGGTGGTACCTAGGCCTTTGTAGTTTGTGCATAAAGTGATCCAATTTATACTACTTAGCTAGTTTAAAATAGTGTCTAGGGTGCAAGTACTTAGGAAAATTGAAAGAACAAGGTGGTGAAGGGTGGGATTTGTGAAGGAAGTGGGTTCAACCGTAGTTTTAGACTTTGGGATTGAGTTCTGACTAGTTAATAAGGTATTAGGATCGATCCATTGCCTAAGGACGTCTAATCCCAGGTTAGCAAAAATCTGGGATGTTACACCTGGCCGCTCGCCCGCCAGTGATAATGGCAGCACTGCTGCCTTCTTTCCTTCTTTTTTTTTGGCCCACCAAGATGTGATTCACAATCTAGCCCAACCATTATCTGTGTCCCACCTACCTGGTCGTCCAGATCGAGTTTCTGCTGTATCCAAACTCCAAGTGGGTCTCACCAAGTACTTTTATATGTTCTGGCATGTCTTTACATGGTTTTAGAGGGTATGGCCCACCCGGTGATCAAATCACCTTACAATTTTGGCTCAACGCCTAAAATGATCTGAAGGACAGAATGGATGATGTGGATCAGTCTCATACATCAAGGTGGGGCCTATATGAGCGGACACCCCAAAAGCTACTTACTTTAACTTTTTTTTTTGTTAGCTGGTTAGTACACCACCATGTTAGTACACGCACTCCATTTTAACCCAACCCGTCCAGCGTCCAGAGATGCTGGATGGCATGGATATACACTCCACGGTGGTGGGTCCCACATACACGTGGTCCACTCATCAAGGTGGGTTCCACATGAACGTGGCCCACCGTAATATTTATGTTTTCCTTCCATCTAGGCCCGCTAATGGGCTGGATGACATAGATCTAACCCATTCGTTCGATGGGTCCCACATAAAAAAAATATATGTTATTCATAGTGGGTCACACTCATCCATTCATCACCATCACCATTCAAAGAAAGAGAGAAAGAGAGAGAGAGAGAGAAACGGTGATCATAGAGGGACCCCGCCACTATGGGCCCCTCATGAACATATTACCTACGTCAAAATGGGTCCCACCAATAAGTGGGTACTTAAATCATGCAATCAACGGTAAAAATCAAAGTTCACCCACCTTATTGGCCTTTTCCTTGATCCTTAAGCCTTCTTAGCTCCTTTGCTTGGGTTTTGACGGTAAATGATGGACTTTTAATGGTGGGGATGGTGGATCAACGGTTGAGATGGGAGATGAGAAGGTGTAAATGGAAGATCAGAAGGTGGACCACAATTGGGAGGGAGAGGGAAGCTTGGACGTATGAAGCCTTGTTGCTTGGGAGAGAGTTTTTTTTAGAGAGATTGAGAGTTAATGGTAAGAGGGATAGGTGGAATGGTGGGTGTAAGGATATGGGTTGGGTTGAAAAGTTGTAAAAGAGGTATGGTGAGAGGAGAGAGAAGTTGACTTTTGAAAAGGGAGGGATGGGTTGTTGTACTCATGGCATGGTGTGTACTTGACATGATTTGATGGGACATCTCGTAGAGATTCCCTCGTAATCCGCAACGCGCGGTGTTTCTTCTGAATGAACACAGACCGACATCTTCTATCCTGGGTATCGGTTCGGTGCGCGAGTCGCGGCGTTGGAACCGCGGCGATGGCGCGGTCACCAAGGTATGAGTTTCTAATCGAGCCGCCTTTGGTAGGCAGGACTCAGCTTAAGATCGCGCGCAACGTTACGAATGGGTCGAAGATTGGCGAAATTCGACCGGAAGGATCGCGAAGTCCTACAGAATGGTACGGTCTAGGTTATGGGTCTTACATCCCAGCTGTTAAAAGTCAGTAAATACAAGTATGTATCATAAACTTCCCAAAATGACCCGAAACAACTCAAAACGGAGTCATGGGCCTACCCACGCTAATCCAGAGGGACCTGGGGTAGGACCCGGACCTTTTTGGTTCCTAGGGGCCATGAGGACCTCACCCAAGTGGCGAGGCATCGCCACTTTGTCCAAATAGTGGTGAGGCCCTCGCCTGGTTGGCGAGGCCTCGCTGGTCAGCGGGCTCGGCAAGGCTGGCCGATGGTCTTTGGGGCTTAGGGTGACCCCCTGAGGTGTGGGCCATGGCTTAAAACCTCCCAAACACCTACCTCCTTCATAAAACACACCCCAATCTATATTTTCTCTTCTAAATTTCTGATTTTTGGCAAAAACTGCCCCACCAATCGTCCCCTCTTCCATTTTCGTGCACTATCTCCACTATACGTTCGAAATCCCTCTCCACAGATGTTTACCTTCTTCATTCCCTTTTCATTTGAGCATTCAAGCCCCACTTTGTCTCTCAAATTCATGGGAACCCAAGTATCCCTCCTATTGCCCCATTTTCTTTTCTTTCCCATGGCTTTGTTCGAGCTTGTGACAGCCATCTTCTCCATTTCCACCGTCTTCTTCACAAACCTCCAAATGTTGAAATGTTTAGGGCCTATTCGGCCAACTGCATTCGGTAGGATTATGGTGAATGGAATTGTAAAAGTAACAATAAATGTATGTGTAAGGTATTGTCCTTAGATTGGGTGTATCCCATGGTTTCCGACACCATGTTTGGAATGTATGCAATTAAAAGTAAATCCCGGGCTTTTCTTTCAAATTACACGCAGAAATTCATCATCATGGGGTTTGGAAAACCCATCTCACACTTTTCAACACAACGCTCATTTTCTAAAGCCTGTAAAATTGATTTTAATCTCATCCCACCCTCCTTCCAAATATGTCATTTCCAAATCCTGAGGTGGGATTAGCAATGAAATCCATTTAATACAACTTAATACCACTGGCCACACAGTCCCTTAGATTTTGGACCTAGAGTTGGTACTCCTAGATTTTGTAAACGTATCTGGCAGTATAGGAAATCCAACAAATTAATAATGTGAACCCTAGGAACTTCTTAGCTAATATGAGCATGTGTGTAGTGCTCGAGAGTAGTTAAATTTAAGTTCAGACAACGTTTGACCCTAAGCGATAAACAATTTCTTGTATTAGAAAAAATATGAAATCATTTAGCGTATAAGTATAGACCTCGGATTATAACTATTGGTTAGTTATACTAAGGAATGTAAAACACTGATTATGCTAAGACAATTGAAAGATAAATTTAGTTAGTTGGCATGATTAGGTTAGAGTGAGATCTCATTCCTTCGTTGAATCCCTCTAACACTTATAGGCTTATTTAATAACTCTTAGAAAGGGTGTTTTAACTTAGAAACTATTCACGCTTAGAGAAAAGTTATATATCCCTCTGATTGAACGTTAGATCAAAATAACACACCCCATAGGATTGTCTTCTCAAGGGTTTATTACAATCGGGAACACGGAGTAGAGAACTATATATAAGCGAAGTATTCGCGGTTAGAACCGAATTCTCAATCCTGGTAGTTACCAATGAACTCACTGCTCTGATCAAGCAGAAGATTGGGATCAACTAGGATTAAGAACTGATACGACAATTTTCTGTCCTAGCTAGGCAGAATGTCTATGTATCCGGCTCAGACCCACTATATAACTTTCCTTCCGTGTTGGCCAAACCACTTACAACCAAAGTTTGTTACTTCTCATTTGAGAAGTGTTAAGAACATATAGGCAATAGAGATTTTCTCTTTAAGGTAAGTCGGGACCGTGATAAAAGTCCTTCTTTGGTAAAATTAGACATCTTGCCGCAAACTCACACCCGTCCTTGGAAATCAACCACAATGCCTATTATCTCTAGCTCATTTCTATAACCATAGGTATCAATGCCATAGTACACATCATCGATGAAAGGCAGACCAATGTATTTCTCATTTCATGTCAATGATAGGTTCTAAATCACACCTTGTTCCGACATACGGATCAGGACAGATTCTTGAGCCTTGAGGCTAGAAATTATTTTGAAGGGGCGTAGCATATTATAAGCCCAATCTAGTTAGGTCAGCTAATACATCCATTGGATTAAAGTGACGCAGCGGAAGGGTGGTGGACCCCTGCCCCACTCGCCCAGGATCGAAGGAAATTGACCTAGGTTATATGTAAGGTTAGGTCATTAAATAGGACCTGGATCTTTCTTAGAATGCCAATAATGAGGTCTTTGAAGGAAATCAATTAGGGTTCATGTATTAAACCAATTCGTATTAAAGAAAGAGCATAACAATGGGTACGAGCTGGATTACAATAACCGAGGTCAATATACCCATAGATGTGCTCGTTGAATACGAACTTAATAGGAGCCTTAGTCAATTTTAGGGCGAAGAAGTTTTAAGGAGGATAAACTAAAGTAAGCCAGACTAGTATAGATAAGATACACCCTACCACACATATAAACTTGAAGTCCATAAAACTTAGGCAAAAGAAATAATAAAATCTTTACTTCTTACCCTTAGCCAATTTCGAGGACAAATTTTTTTTAAGGGGGGTAGATTATAACGTCCCATATTTTTTACCAACCTGGAGTTAGATGTCCTTAGGCAAGGGGTGGATCCTAACCCCTTATGAACCTCTCAAACCTCAAATCCTTTATGAATTAGACAAAGTTAACTAAGTACTAAACTCGATTAGCTATGAAATCCGGTTGAATTACTTTAAATACGATATGTAAGACCCAAAACGTGTAGAATCATTGACTCTAGGTTACCCTAAAATCTAAGACCAATCCCATTACCTAGTTGCTCTCGAGAGCACATTAAAACTCCATATCGGATCTGGATCGCACGTCGAAAGTTCGATTACCTCGAAATTACATAACTAGGACCGCCTTCCTGGACTTGACAACCATCTCGAAAATCAAATCTAGATAGTGTCCCGGGGCTATTCGCTTGAGCCCGGTGTGAAGAGTGTGAGAAATGTGAAAATAATTAGAAATAAATTTTGAATTTAAGTAATCTGAGACATGTCGCTTGCGGGCTAAATATAAGCAATCAGACCGTCGGAATCTGACCCAAATAAACCCTCAGATCAGGGAACATTTCCCATATATGTCCGTGTACTTGTAACCCTGATCGAGTTTTGGTGACCGTTGAACTGAAACTGGTCCGCCACGTGTGATCTGGGAACCCGATTGGAATGAAAACTTAACTCGACTTGGATCCATAGTCAATGAGCTTAAGTTCGACCTTTGGCTCAAGGGGGGGGGGGGCTCCAGAAGTGCTCCGTTGAGACGGAATTGTCCATATTTGGACATAACCTAAGTATACCATGGCCCTGAGTCTAATTTGGTGAGTTTTTAGCCTATATAAGGACCTTAAACCCTCTCTCATTCAGTCCAGACGAATTTGAGAGAAAACCTATGAGAGAAAAGAGAGAGAAAGTGTAAGAGAAGTGGGAGAATTTTCCTTCTATTCTACCCTGCTGATCTACATGCCTAACCATCACTTTCCAATCGCTATCCCGGTGATTCTGGATTTTTTCTTATATAAGAAAAACCCAACTCTAACCTGTTTTAGGGTTTTAATTGATACAAGTAGTGAAATAGCTAACATAACTCGTGATTTAGGTCGTTATACTATCGTGGACGAAGACTTAGCAATTCTATCGCATTCGTTACGTTTCTACGGCGTAAGGTGCAGACTTTTGACGTATAGCTTAAGGTTTTCAAAGCTTTCAATGTCAGATAATGATAGATTCATGATCTAGGTGTTATTGTACATGCACAATGCGACGTACGTTTTACGATTCAGTTACGTATGCAAATTATGGCATATTGTGTATTTTATATATTTGTAGAAAATACTGTATACATACAAATTTTAAAAGTGTGTTTGCCATGATAGATTACTGTATGAACATGCTATATATAAGTGTAATACTTACTCGGCCAAAGAATTCGCCCTAATACTTGTTTTGGCTAATATACGTTATGTATGTTAATAAGTGTGTTCTAAGTGTTTGTGAAAATGCTTGTATGAGTAGGTACTTAGATGATTGTGCTTTAGGTAGGTGTTGAGATAGGATTCTCAACTACCTTAGTGATGTGTATGATTTCCTTCATGTAAGTTGTTTAAGTTAATCTCTTACTCATGAAATGTATGTGTTGTATTTCCTGTTTATACTGTGCTTTATAACATGCTTGTTAACATGTTTGAATTACCTTGTTAATTATGCTTTGACTATTATACATGCTTTCTGGTTACTACTTGAATGTGATTGGGGCTATGTGACAGTCCAAACCATCAGTAACAGGCTTAAACTCGTGGCTGAGATTCATTTCACCACGTATGATGTGTTTGACGAACCCGAGTCGTACTTCGGTAGGCGACAGTGGTTAAGCCATGCGTTCAGCTGGTTGTGCGCTCGTGCTAGTCGAGCTCGTCAAGTAACCTGATCTGTCTAATGTATGTTCACCATGTTTGGACATTACTGCTTGAACCTAAGGTACCAAACTTACCAGTGCAACCTCGTTAACCTTGGTACCTCGATCCGCTAAGACTCATGAGCCGGGCATGGTGGTATGGTATACCGTAGTCGAGCTGTCAGCTTATGCTAGGTGCACGAGCCTCCCCGTGGTGACCAGTGAGCAACCTAGACTCATGAGCGGAATATGGTGGTATAGGACACTATATTCGAGCTGTCGGCCTACACTTATAAGGTGATGGGGGAGTGGTGTAACGATTGCGTGTAACAGCCCTGGCTGCCTTTGTAGTGACCTGGAGCATACTCTGAATCTGCAGAGAGGCGACGAGCCTTCCCGTAGCAAACAAAGTATAAACTAGGCCTATATTGATAAGGTGATGGGGGAGCGGTGCAACGAGTGCGTGTAACAGCCCTGGCAGCCCTTTACAGCGACCTAGAACTGCATCATCATATGAGATTATCTAGGACTGACGACCCTAGAATGGATCATTGTTTGGGAATGATATAAGGGAGGTACCTTAGTTTCCCAATACTGCTATATGAAAAGGACTAATAATAACTCGGTAATCACGCTCATAACATAGCACTGTATGTGCTTGGAAGATGCGGAGCACTGAGGGATGAACGCATGTTGCAGACATAAGATGGTGTCGCACGAGGGTGGTTTGGAAAGGGCATGCATCATGACTGCATTCCATACTTGCATTAATAAGAGTATTTAGGAGTGTTTGATTGTACTGCTTTATCATTATTGCTTGACTGAATTGATAACATGTTAACTTATGCTCTATTGTTCCACTGAGTTGATCACTCATTCCCACGTTACAGGATGGTGTTTAAACATCAAACCAGACCCTGTTTGAGTTTCAGATGATGGCGATGCTTGCGAAGTGGAGCCGAATTTTTTATAATGATGAGGAGGGTTTCTCCTTACACAACTATCAGGTGGGTCTATGTAGACCATCTTCTGATCGACGGGGTTACAAGGTTGCTGACTAGATGCCATTACACTTTAGTTTGTTCTTTTTGAGCACCCTTGTATATTCATTTTGTCTATTTTTGGAGTATACATTGATATATTTAACGTGGTAGCATGTTCACACTCTGGAGACTTACAATAGTTTATATATATTTTATATATCTATCACAGTCTTCCGCTTGCATAATTTAACAATCTCTGGAGTATGATATGTTGTTTTAGCTTAATCCCATTCATCTTAAATGCACTAATACGAACAACATTCAATCATCATTCTTTATGTTGCATAAGTGATGCGTTGAAACTCGGGAGTTGAGTTTATGCTCGACCCCCAATTTTCAGGGCGTTACAATATATGGAAGAAAATGAAATGTTCATGGACTTCTATACAAGACTAAATGACATTCTAAACTCTATGTGGGGTCTTGGCGATAAAATCCCAGAAAATAAACTGTGTGCAAAGATACTACGCTCACTACCTGAACGGTTCAATTCAAAGGTGACTGCAATCCAGGAACTTCGTGATACAGATAATATGAGGGTATAAGAATTAGTTAGGTCTTTACAAACCTATGAGTTAAACTTTAAAGCTCTTAAAGGTAAGTCTATAGCCTTTAAGTCTTCCAAATGTATTTCCTAGGAAAATTCTGATTTTGAGAATTCTGAATATGATATGGCTCTTTTAGCGAAATAGTTTTATAAGATTTTTAAAAAGAAGGTAGACTTTCAAAAATCAAATGATAAGAAAAGATCTAAATCTAGATATAAATCTTAGAAATCTTTGAAAGATAGTCAATGTTACAACTGCCAAGAATATGGGCATCTAGCAAATAAGTGTCCTAAAAAGGACAAACCTAAAAAGAAAGGAATGTTGGCTACTTGGGATGAATCTTCTGGCACTGAAGCCTCTTCTGAATCAGAAGATTCTGAAACCGAGTTTGGCAATGAAGTCAAAGCCCTTATGACTCTAGCCAAGTTCACTTTTTCAGATCATGATGATTCAACCAGTGAAGAAAATCTGAATAGTGGTCATGATAATGAAGAAGATCTTCAAGATGCTTATAATGCCCTATACGAGGAAAGTTGTAAAATTGTCGTAAAACTAAAGCTTTAAAAAGAAAAGTTTTCAGGGCTTAGAAAAAGATTTGAGTCTCTTATTTTAAAAAAATCTCATCTTTCAGATTATTTTAAAAAATGCAAATGTGATCTAGATTTCAAAATCACCCTTATTGAAAATCTGAAATCTGAAAATGATAAACTTAAAATTGAAGTCTCTTCCCTTTTGAGTTTAAGGGATACATGGAGGTATACCCAAGGTGATCCAAAATTAGAAAAACTTTTTACTAGATCAAGAAAATATGGTGACCGATCAAGTTTGGGATACGATAAAAATATTCCTCCTAAACAGAAGAATACCTCTCCTAAGTTTGTAAAAGGAGAATCCTCTAACTCAAAAGAGAAAAGTTCAAGTCAAAAGTTTTTTAAAAATGTTAAAACTTTTCAATCTTTCAAAACTAAAGGTAACCATATCAATTACAAAAATCAAAACTGAAATCCTTTAGCTGAGAAAATAGTCGATCTACATAAGGAGCTCTTAAAATCTAACTTAGTGAGTCAGTCTTACAACAAATACAAATATAAGAAGACCAACTATACTCCTAAACCCAAAACAGTTATGAAATGGGTTCCTAAGGTTACCTGCTTGGTTGCCCACACTGCATTCAAAGCGACAAGTCATACAAAGTGGTACCTAGATAGCGGGTGCTCCAGGCATATGACAGGTGACAAGGATTTATTCACTAACCTTAAAGATATTATCGATGGGTCAGTCACATTTGGAGATGGTAGCAATTGCAAGATTATTGGTAAAGGTACAGTTCAACTCTATAAGCTTCCCTTATTTATGAATGTTTTATATGTTGAGGGGCTAAAACACAACCTATAGAGCATATCTCAAATATGCGATAACATTCATAGTGTGAACTTTTCTAGTCGACGTTGTGAAATTTTAAACAAAAAGGGTTCAGTAATATTAACTGGTCGCAAGACTTCTGAAAATTGCTATATTGTAAGTGATGGTAGCTCATATAATCAATCATGTTACATGGTCCATACCAATGAGACAGAATTATGGCATAAATGCCTTGGACATGCACACTACCGTAATTTACACAGATTGAGCAAAGGAGAACTAATAAGAGGTCTACCTAAACTTTAAAAAGTAGACAAAATATGTGGCGAATGCCAGATTGGCAAACAAACTAGAAGTGCTCACAAAAAAGTGAACTCTAATGCCACATCAAAATCGCTCAAACTTCTCCACATGGACCTTGTAGGACCTAACAGAACAGAGAGTCAAGGTGGCAAAAAATACATACTGGTAATCATAGATGATTTTACCAGATTCACTTGGGTAGCCTTCTTAAGGGATAAATCAGAAACCCTTGATGAAGTAAAAAGGATTCTCAAACGGATCCAAACTGAAAAAAGTTCTCAAGTTTGTAAGATCTGTAGTGATCATGGATCTGAGTTCGAGGATAGTAGTTTTGAGAAATTTTGCAGCGATCAAGGAATATCACATGAATTTTCTACGCCCAAAACACCATAACAAAATGGAATTGTAGAGAGGAAAAATAAAGTGCTTCGAGAAATGGGAAATGTAATGTTGAATAGTACGAAGTTCCCTAAAAACCTTGGGCTGAAGCCGTAAATACTACATACTATATTATCAACCAAGTTTATATTTGTAAATCTAATAATAAAACTGCTTATGAACTTTGGTGTGATAAGAAGCCTACTATCAAATACTTTCGAGTTTTTGGTAGCAAGTGCCATATTTTACGCGACCGTGAAATTTTGAGAAAGTTTGATACTAAAAGTGATGAAGGTATCTTTTTAGGGTATTCTTTAAATAGTCGTGCATATCGACGTTTGAACAAAAGGACCGGTGTTATTCAAGAGTCCATTAATGTGGTCATTGATGATCACTTGAATACACCTGCCCCTAGTTCAGATAATGATGAAGTTCTTTTAATTAACAAACCAAATACTTCATCAAATCAAACTAATTCTGAAGTGAGGACTGTTCAAGATCATCCAACCACTCAAATTCTTGGAAACCCTCTCACTGGTGTGCGCACTCGTAGACAAATAGAAGACAGGTAATTACATGTGTTTTACATCATAAATTGAACCGACTAATGTAAAAGAAGCTCTTTTTGACAAAATTTAGATAGTTGCTATGCAGGAATAACTTAATCAATTTGTTCGAATTGATGTCTGGAATCATGTTCCTAGACCTAAAGATAAACATATTATCAGAACAAAGTGGATTTTCAAAAATAAGTCTGATGAACTTGGTAATATTATCCGAAATAAGGCAGGAATGGTTGTACAAGGGTACACTTAAATAAAAGGCATTGATTACGATGAAACCTTTGCCCCAGTTGCTCGCCTTGAATCAATCAAACTATTGATTGCTTAAATGGTGAATTTCTATATATTTAGAAAATTCAAATTTTATCAAATGGATGTGAAGAGTGCATTCTTAAATGGTGATCTACATGAAGAAGTGTACGTGGAACAACCAATGGGTTTTGAAGACCCTAAGAACACTGATCATGTCTATTGCCTTAAAAAGGCTCTCTACTATTTGAAACAAGCTCCCAGGGCATGGTATGAAAAATTGACTAAGTTTTTACTAAATCATAATTTTCTAATGGGAAGTGTTGATAAAACTCTATTTGTTAAGAAAATAATGATCATATCTTAATAGTACAAATCTATGTTGATGATATTATTTATGCATCTACCTGTGCTAATATGACTGTCGAGTTTACAGATTTAATGAAATCTAAGTTCGAAATGAGCATGGTTGGGGAATTAAATTATTTCCTAGTGTTGCAAGTAAAACAACAACCCGATGGTATTTTTATTTCTCAAACCAAATATGCTTTGAACTTAATTAAAAAGTTCAGATTATTTAAGAATGGTAAGAATTTTGATACTCCTATGAGTATAACCTTAAGACTCTTAAAACACTCTATAGGTAAAAATGTGGACTTTAAACTATATCATAACATGATTGGCAGTTTACTTTACTTAACTGCAAGTAGACCTGATATTGTTTTAAGTGTTGGTATTTGTGCTAGATATCAGTCTAACCCTAAAGAATCTCATCTAACTGTTGTTAAGCAGATTATGCGATATGTCGCAAGTTCTGCTAATTTGGGTCTCTGGTAACCATATGATACTAGTGTTCAATTGGCTGGGTATTCAGATGTTGAATGGGCTGGTAATATCGATGATAGAAAATCAACTAGTGGTGGTTATTTCTATATCGAAAATTGTTTAGTTTCCTAGTTTAGTAAGAAGTAAAGTTCTATATCGCTCTCCACTGCTGAGACTGAATACATAGCAGCTAGAAATGCATGTACTCAGCTTGTTTGGAAGAAACGTATGTTAAGCGATTATGGAATTGCACAGGAATCAATGACATTATATTGTGATAAATATTTTTAAAAAAATTCAATCCAGCATTCATGTACCAAGCACATTGACATTAGGTATCATTACATTGCTGAATTAGTGGAAGAAAAATTAATCTCTTTCGATTACATTCCGACCGAGACTCAACTTACTGACACTTTCACTAAACTGCTCGACAAAAGCAGGTTTAATAAATTAAAATTTGATCTTGGAATGTGCAATTTAAATTGACTATTCATGCATTTGTGTATCATAGTATATATATATATATATATATATATATATATATGATAACTTATTGGTTTAAATTTCAAATTTTTATTAAAATTGCAAATATTTATCGGTACTCGACCAGTCGAGGAAGTGCTCGACCAGTCGTGGTACGACGAGTCGAGAACAGTCCTCGACCAGTCGTGTAGCGCACTGGACCTTTTTAATTTGAGAGAAAATCTCATCTTCCTCATTTCCTATTTCTTCTCCAATGGGCATAAGCATTACTGGTCGTACCCAACCGTTTAATTCATCAAGGTTAGTGCATTTTTTTGGTCAATCTTGAAGATTCAAGTTATATTCTCTTCATTTTCGTCATTTGAGTACTTGATCTCAAGCTTTATTGAGATTTTCGGGTTTTTCTACTCCATTTGTTGATCTTAGAAAACCCATCTCTACTTTGTGATTTCTTGGTGCTTTGGTTTTCTTCAAGTAAATGGATGCTAGAGGCAAAAAGAAAATTGCTTGTGGTCACTCGGCTCCTATCACTCAGCGCCATCTTCGGTCATCCGAAGATGATCTCGCACATGTACGGGATTTGCGTATGTGTAATGTCATTGTTGAAAAAGTTGTGTCTATTGATCACATTACTCCTTTTGGTATCCTTCCTCTTCTCCAATCTGTAGGTTGGGATAACATCCTACATTGGGGTGGGCCTGCATACCAATCCTTTGCACAGGCTATGTGTGCATGTATCTCTAAATTTTCATTAGATAATTTAACTTTTAATATTGATATGAAAGAAGGTCCATTTACAGTAGACCGTCATCTGATTACAGATCTAATGGAAATACGTGTTAATGATGAGGGCATCCCTATTCAGACTCTAATGGAAAAACCTCCAGAATCAGAAAAATCGATGTTAACCAGAGATTTATGCAATATGGACGTTCAATGGAGTCATAAAGGGAATGCTCTCCCCGCAATGTATTTGTTACTTAAATATAGAGTTCTCCACAAAATTTTTATTTCAATTGTGTATCCTCGTTCTGGTAACAAAACAGAACTAACTTCCTTTATGGTTCAAGTTTTGCATTCTATCATCACTGGTACTAGAGTCTGTCTGTCTTCTTTCATATGTCATTTCATCATTCAATTTCGTCTCCATCCAGGACACAGTGATATTCCATTTGCTTATCTTATCACTGTGTTAGTTACTCACATGCTAGTTGCTATGCCTATCGGAGAGGCACCTATTCATCATATTTTGTTTAATAATTCTAATTTAAATAAGATGAAATTGGAATTGGCACCTGGCTAAAGAGATGTGGGTGGTGGTGCTGTTGAAACAGGGACTGATGAAGAAGGTGGAGATCTTCCTCCTGATGATATCAATATGGATGATATTTTTGATGAGATTGAATCAGATTATACGAATGATCCTGACTATGAGCCATCTAAGTTTGATGCTCGTCTTTGTGCTCTTGAGGAGAAGGTAGAGAACATGAATGTTGCCCATGATTTATAATTTAAATATACACGCAAGTATCTTAGGCGTTTAAACAAGGGCCTTCATCAAATTGATTATACCATACCTGCTCCTTCCTCAGGATCTGAATAAGTGTTTTAATCTTTGGTCTGTAATAACTCCTTTATATTACTTTTATTGGTGTGTGGACTTTGATTTTACTTCAGCTTGTATGACTAATGTTCGATTCAACTGGTTAATGATATGTGACTTTGAATTTGCTTATTTTTACTTGCATATCTTCACACGTTATTCCTTTCTTTACTCTTTTACTAGTCTTCCACTATCATTTCTTCCTTTCTTCCTTTGTCATATTGTAACAAAAAGGGGGAGAATTATTTAATGATTATATGGGAGAGATTAATATGGATTGTGGGGAAGTAGAGTAACAACATTTTAATGCTGGATTTAGTTGTGCTACTTAGGGGGAGTAAGTGATGATTCGTTAATTAGGCTGTAACTGGCTTCTTTTATAACTAGTGCATGATTTCTATTATGTTCATATTGATCATATTTTTAAGTGTGTTTTGTTAGAAATTTGACAAAGGGGGAGATTGTAACTATAATTGTTATTTGTCCCTTTGGTTGTTCAAATTTTGTGGTGCCAAAAACACAATCTATGTGTGGTGTCATAAACACAATCTATGTCTTGTGTTTGATTTGTATGTTCAAGTCACTGTATCAATGCTACAAGCTAAGGATGGTGATCTACTTCAAAAATTCAAGTTCAAGTTATTTGTCTACTTCTGCAAGCTTCAATGATCAGAATATTTCAAGAGCTACAATAGAAGACAAGTTCTTGTTCAAGTCTCAAGTACAACTCAAGATCAAGTACAACTCAAGACTAAAGTACAAGATGAAGTTCAAAGCTTTTGAAGATCTCAAGTTCAAGCTACATCAGAGATCTCAAGCTTTATAATCTTCAAATGTCAACCAACATCTGAATAAATGAAGACTCAATGTCCATACTTTACATTTAAGGTTTGCATGACTTTAGTTTGACCTTAGGGTAGGTCATTTTGAATACATAATTTGAACTGAATTATTTTATAAGTGTTTGGTTTGTTCTAAGACTAGTCCTAGACCTTGTTTGACTAGTCTTAGGACTGGATCGACCAGTCTAAGAAATTCAAAGACCAGTCCTAAGTTGTTGCAAATTTTCAGAATTTTTTGGTTGAGCTTCGACCAGTCCTGAAGTCTGCTCGACCGGTTGTAGGAACAGTGTCGACTCGTTCACGACCAGTCCTGCAGCTACTACTTAAACTCCAGCAACCATTCCTAGTTTCTCACGACTAGTCGTGGGATGGTTACGACCAGTCGAGGAAGCCTCATGCCCAGTCGTGGTGTAACACTCTGGTTCTCAAAACCTGAGGATAGTCGCTCGAGTACGAGAACCCGGGAGTTATGTTATGAGGTGCACTAACATACATCAAAATAGCGGAAAGATTCATAACATGGAGTAAGTACACATTACATAAACTAAGGATATCAAGAGTAATAAAAGGAAGTTTAATACATGTAAATGAGAGCAAAATGAAATTCCACAATAGGGAAAATATTTTTACAACTCAAATAAAATATATAGTCTAAAATACGAAATCAAGTAAAATCTTAAAGCATCAATTGAGCTCCAACAGCTCGATAACATTCACATAGAGTTCTTCCTCCACCTCGGCTGTCCCTGGAATCCCGTTGTAGGGGTCTCCACCTATTCATCATACCTGTGTCTATTTGGTGTAACCGCACCATTGGGTGAGTGGCAACTCAGTGGAAACTTTCCGCAAGGATTCATGCATATCATATCATTCCAAGGCAGTTTAAATCAACATATTCAAATTATAAGGAGACAAATCATGAAATTTCAAATGAATGTATGGGTGTATGAATGTATGTTCAAGTCACAGATCTGGGGAAGCACATCCAGCTGTCAAAATAAAGGGTCGCCCAAGATGAACTAGCCACCCGGAAAAATACTCATAGGAACGCCCAAGGAGAACTAGCTACTCGAAAAAGACCATATATTATAGACTGCCCGTGGTAGATTATCTACCTGGAAAAAGCCATGTAAGTGAGAGCGCTCAAGGATATCTCCTGGAAAAATACACGTGGTACGCCCGAGGAGTGTCTAATCCCGAAAAAGCCTCATGAAAAGAAAGAGCACCCAAAGTGACCCAAATGCACAAATTCTGTGAATTAAACTAAAGTGTTGGAACTTTCAGTAAATCAACAGAATGTGGCTTACATTGAGCACCCGGAAAAGCTTATATGTCATGCGTGAATGTCATGTACCATGATACTCATGCATACTCCATATGATTAACATGGTTGCTTTCATAGACGATGCCAAAGATCACAATATATTAAACATCCAAGTATGATTTCAATCATAGATTCATATACGTTTTTCTAAGTCCAAATGAGGGCCCATAAACATGCCATTTCAAGCACATTAAATTAGTGACAGATTCATTCTACTACATAAGAAAGATAATATACCACACCTAGCATTCGTTGTACAACTTGTGAGATAAAAGGAATGAAAGCATCATGGTTCTTTTCTACTATATCCCAAAATGGGGCAAATGCTAGTATAGTATAAAGAATGCAATTTTAAGTGTAGCACAGTGAGTGTAACACAATTCTCATAAGATGGATTAGGGGCACGATCATCAATTAAAATTAGAAGAGACATAATCACCATTCACACAAGCATAATGTTATTATACATTTAAGATCAAACTATCTTAGAACTTCATGAAATGATAAAGCCATGTGGGATATCCCTCACCTAGGTTGTGAGTTCCACTTGACTTGAGATGTAGGTGTAGAGGTCTCGATTGGAAAAATTGCAAGTAGGAGTGTCTTCTAGGGTGAATAGTTGCTGGTTGTACCTGGAGAGACTGACAGAGACTAGTGAGTCACAACCGAGTCGACCCGGTCGAGGTTCTTAGCTAACAACAAGTCGGGTCAATTTAGGAGAGTTCTATTAGTTACAAGATCCAGTTAATGATTCCTTAGAATCCAATGCTACTCAAACCATCCAAGGATGCTTGGAATCAGCCTGACTCAGTCAAGAAACTGACCGAGTCAGCTCGCTACTGAGTATTGAGTTGGCTCAGTTGGAAAGTTGGTCGAGTTAGCTCCCAAATGGAAAATCTGGATCGCCTTTGGCTGGGCTTCTGGTTAACTGGGGTGGACTACAACCAGGCCCAGCTAAGTTAGAGTTTTACCTCCCAAAACTGGACCTGAGTCACTAAGTGCTAACTCGTCCCAGTCAGATTTCTTTAGCTAGCAGTGTGCAACTGAATGCACCCATCTGAGATCAGATTGCTGTGCAGGTCACTGTGCAAGGTAGGCCGATCAGACCCATGGATTCCGATCTGAAGTTTTCATCAGAAAATGTAGTTGAGTCACTCAACTCATGACTGAGTTAAGGTGACGGTGAATACAGTCAGCTGAGCAGACGAATTTTAGTGATAACTGAGGGCAGATTTACGAGTTTACCTGATCAGGGGCACTAAGTGGATGCTTAAAGGGGCTTGGGTGCGTGGAATTAGCTGGATTGAGGCCGAACAGTAGCTGGAACGTGTTCCAGCGGCAACAAACCATCCGTCTCTCTCTCTTTCTCTTTCTTCCTTTTATTCCTCTTCTGTTGGAACGTCTAGCAACATTTTCTGATGGTGGAAATACTGGATGAATGGGACCAACCCGATCCGAATGCATTAGTTCAGATTGGTACGGTGCATAGGCAGCACCACTTCCTTTCTTCTTCTCCTTTTTATTCACTATCTTCTTCTCTTTCTCTTGCTTCTCCTCGATGGAATCCCAAATGGGAAGCTGGACTCGGCCGCGACTCAAACTGAGCCGACCCAACATGGTGCGGCAGTGGCGCCTCTCTCTCCCTCTCTCTCTCTCTCTTTTTTCTATTTCTTTCCTTTCTTTTAGCTCCCTCCCATTTCACCCTAAAATCAGGCTTTTTTTATAGTCGTTTCTATCTCTAGAACCATCTATAGCTAATCCCAGTGATTAGCATGTTGTTAACGCATAGCTGACGAGAGAAGCTTGTCATCAGAAATCTCTCAAACTTCTGGACGTATGGATATGCCCAGATAACGTTCGTTGATGAGTTTTAGGAAGGATGGGTGATGCAATGAACGGTTTGGATTGGTGAAAGGATCTGTTTTTAAGAAGGTGGGTTTTGCTGTTGGTTTGAAGAAGATGACCCATTGGTCATGGTGCTTTTGCTTTTGTCCGGCTGATCCAATGATCAGAGCCATTTGGACGCTCCTGATATGTCCTAAAAGGTGTGTGGGGTCCATATTTTGGGTGGTCATTAACTTCCCTAATGGTTCGAGTGCAATGAGTGGCGGCGGTGAAGTCTCTTGCAAAAAAAAAACGATACGAGCGCCCTAAAATGAAGGGTTTGGTTTCTCCTGATGTGCGGTTAGGAAGGGAGGATTTCCTGCACATGGGTTGCCATACTGGAAGCTAAAACGAGAGTTTCCATTTTCGACAAAATGCTACAATCGTAACACTGCTTGAGCTTGTCTTTGTGGGTACACACATGTACAGATACATGTCAAGATAGTCAGGATTTGGTCTATTTTGTCCCGTCTATAAGATGGATGGTTTGGATTTCTCATATGTGGACGGATGGTGGGCCACCATTAACACAAATGGAAGCTTTCCGTTTAAGCAGATGTCGGGCGAGAAAAATGAAAAAAGAGAGAAAATCTCTTCTTCATTTTGTTGACTCAACATAGTCAAACCGTGTTGACGGGTCTGGTGTACAGTGAGTGCACATGGCTTTATGCACGTGCGTGGTTGAAAAGTGGAGTTCATGTGGTGATCAATATGATCTGGACCATCCATTTTTCTTGGAATGTCCACTAATGGCCATTGACCGAGCATCATGCAGATCCATCGCTCAAATAGTCATATAAATCAAATTTTAATGTTTTGAGTGTCTATTAATGAAATCTCCAAGGGAAGGTTGTTTATGTAATTTGGTAATCAATGGTTCTTGGGACCTGGGGTCCTATTTTAAGGTAGATGATGTGAGTAAGAGGGTCACACCACATGATTATAAATTTATTATGATTTACTATGGAATTTATGGTCATTTTTATTTAGATTTGTCAATCTTCATAACATTAATGGTCAGGTAATTTCTAAACCTAATTTAAAATGATTTCAAGGTTTCAATGTTAACGTTGGGTGGTTTGACTTGTCAACTAAGGTGATTAAAATCTTAAAATAAATTTCTTTACGAATGTAATGGTCTTCCTTAATATAAATTAGTGGATGACTGATCCTAATTGCAAGTTGTGTCTAAGATTTAAATACAAATCATTGTACGCCTAAATACATCCTGCAGTTCAATGGTAACGCCCAAGTACTCAAAAGTACAGGGTGTTACATGTGGACATCCTAAGACCAATCGTATAACGGTTTTATTCGATCACACTTAAAATTTCAAAATGTTGTTCGACCTATGACCAGTCGTGGTGGCCACACGACCAGTCATAAACGTGATTTCTGCAACTATAAATAGAACACGAATTTCAGAGTTTTTCATGAATTAAATTCAAGTAAAATCAAGGCATCACTCTGAGATAAGTTTGTGTTATTTAAGCTATGCTGTGCATATTTCATATTCTCTTTTGTTAACTACATTTATTTGATTTTGTTTCTCCATTCCAATCTAAATTAGAAAGAGGAATTGTAAGTGTTATGGTCTCATGCTTCTTTGGTTGTCAAATTTTGATGTGTCAAAACATCTATCTGTGTCCTGTGCTTGTATGATGATTTATATGAATTCAAGACACTGCATAAATACTTCAAGAAGCTACAAGTTGAACTTTTCAAGAAGCTACATATTAAAGTTCAAGAAGCTACATGTTGAAGTCTCAAGAAGCTACAATGTTGATGTTCAAGTCTTAAGAAACAACTCATGACTTCAAGACTAATAAGCAATGCATGAAGTAGTTGTTATGCTGATGAAGATCTCAAGTTTGAAGCTACAACAAGTTCAAGATCTCAAGCCTGATATGGTTCAAACAATCTACATTCGTTGAATGGTTGAAGTTCAATGTCCATACGACATGATTCAGGTTTGAATGACCTTAGGTTGACCCTTTAAGTAGGTCACTTTGGATACATAAATCAAATATTTATTTTACATAAGTTTGGTCTATTCTACGACCAGTCCTAGCTCAATGTTTGACCAGTCCTGGCATTGGTTCGACCAGTCCAAGAAATTCCACGACCAGTCCTAAGTAGTTGAAGATTTTTTCAGAATTTTTGGTACGCCCACGACGATCTGGAGGTCCTTCGACCGGTCGTAGGTGTGGCTTCGACTCGTCCACGACCAGTCGTGGAGCTACGACTCAAAGTCCAACAACGTAATCTATGGTCCTACGACCAGTCGTAGGGATCTATGACCAGTCGTAGGTGACCCACGACCAGTCGTAGGGTACTCACGACCAGTCGTGGAACGACTTTCAAAGATCGCGCTCAATATTTCAAAAATCTGTTAGAACTACGACCAGTTATAGGTTTTTAAGTCCAGTCGTAGGAACGATTTTTGCTTCTATAAATTGAACACGAAATTTAGAGTTTTCACACTTCAACTATATTCTATTCAAGAATTTTTAAGTGATCACTCTGAGATAAGTCTGTGTTTATTTTAAGCTACATTGTGCTTATTTAATATTCCTTTTTGCTAGCTTATTTAATTTGATTTTGTTTCTATATTCCAATCTTATTTGAAAAGAGGAATTATCTCATTCCTTCTTCTTGGAATCAAAATCAAATATAGCTACGCCCAACAAGTTAAATCTAAAATCTATTAGAATTTAGAACCTTATGAATGTGAGTATTGGAAATTGAACTTTGACATTCAATCATCTACTCCAATTGGTTCTACCGGGCTGCTAAGAAAAGGAGAAATCCAGGTATTTTACAATTCTATAAAATTTATTTACTTTTGGTTTTGTTTGAGGTTAAGCCAGAAAAATCTCATTGTACTGGTTTTGTTTGAGGTTGAACCAGAAAAATCTCATTGTATTGGTTGTCTCGAGGAAAACCGTAAAACTAAAAGAGGGGTTTTTGAATTGTGTAAGCCCAAGTGAAAAAGACACAATTGTAAAGGTTTTTGGTGAACCGTGAAAACCTATTTGATAGTGAACGCTAATATCCCCCTGTGTGAGGATATTAGAGTGGAGTAGCTTTTTGTGTGGTGTTGAAAGACAGGTTGGTGTACACACAAAGCGAACCACTATAACTCTTTGTCTTGTGGATTGAATGCTTGCTTAATTTTCATATCTTTTATCATTCGATTGTGTGGAATGTACAAGTGGATGTGAATGTTGTAACTATTTACATTTCAAGCAAGTGTGGGGATTGTTGTAATAATTTAGATCTATACTTCTGCATTTAATTTCAATTCCTTGCTATTTCATTTACTTATATTAAAATTGAGTCCTTGATCCAAAAGAGGTTCTAGAAATAAGGTTGTCCTACCATAAGCCCTTGTTTATTATGGTGTAAGGTTGTCCTTAGAACTGAATTTGTATCAATCTCTCAATACTTATTTATCAAGGTGATTTAAAATTTAGCATTGTGAATTGATTCATATTGTAAGGCTATTGGTTTAATTTATTTCCGCTAATTTTATTTTAAATTTGGCATAGTCCTATTCACCCCCCCTCTAGGACATATAGCTTGGCCTTTTCAAGTGGTATCAGAGCCTAATAGCTCATTTTTGTTGCTTTTTATTTGGATTTATTTCCTGAGCTAACGATCTAAGCTATATAAAAAGATGTCAAATTTTGATAGCCTTTCAGTTACTAGGCCTCCACCCTTTGATGGTTCCAACTATGCCTATTGGAAAGCCAGAATGAGGATCTTCCTCAAATCAATGGATGAAAGTGTGTGGCAAGCCACGTGGATCGAATGGAAACCTCCTATCATGGAAGTAACGGTGTTGATGGTTCAAAATCTATGAAAATTACACCGTATTACCAATGGACCACACTTCAAAAAATGAGAGTAGTGCTAATGCTAAAGCACTAAATGCAATCACTTCACTTAGCACTATCACCGGATGAGTTCAAAAGAATCATATCTGTGATACCGCAAAGCAAGCCTGGGATATTTTAGAAATGACACACGAAGGTACATCAATTGTCAAGAAATCTAAAGTCCAACTCCTCACAACTAAATTTGAAGAAATTCATATGGAGGAAAATGAAATGTTTATGGACTTTTACACTAGATTGAATGACATTGTAAACTCAATGTGGGGTCTTGGCGATAAGATCCCGTAGAAAGTAAAGTGTGTGCAAAAATACTACGCTCTCTTCCTGAACGGTTCAATTCTAAGGTAACCGCAATCCAGGAACTTCATGATACTGACAATATGAAGGTAGAAGAATTAGTTGGTTCTTTACAAACCTATGAATTAAGTTTTAAAGCTCCTAAAGGTAAATCTATTGCTTTGAAGTCATCTAAAAGTATTACTCAAGAAAATTGATTCAGGAAAAGTCTGAAGATGATATGGCCCTTTGGCGAAAAAAGTTTTATAAGATTTTCAAAAGTAAGAAAAGAGTCGACTTTCAAAAGGTAAATGAAAAGAAACGTTATAAACCTAAGTCTAAAACTTGGAAGTCATTGAAAGATAGTCAATGCTACAACTGTCAAGAATATGGGCATTTAGCAAACAAATGTCCTAAAGAGGAAAGATCCAAAAGGAAGGGTATGTTGGCTACTTGGGATGAATCGTCTCGATTCAAGCCTCTTCTGAATCAGAAAATTGAAACCGAGTCGGGCAGTGAACTTAAGGCCCTTATGACTCTAGCCAAGTTTACCTTTTCCGATCACGATGATTCAACAAGTGAAGAAAATTTGGATAGTGATCATGAATATGATGAAGATCTTCAAGATGCTTACAATGCCTTATATAAGGAAAGTTGTAAAATTGCTGTTAAACTTAAACTTCAAAAAGAAAAGTTTTTTAAACTTAAAGAATGTTTTGAAACCCTTGTTTTAGAAAAATCTCAAATTTCAGATTGTTTTGAAAAATCAAAGTGTGATCTAGAATTCAAAACCTCCCTAATTGAAAATTTGAAATCTGAAAATGAGAAACTTAAAAATGAAGTATCTTCTCTTCTGAGTTTGAAGGACACATGGAGATATGCCCAAGGTGATCCAAAATTAGAAAAATTATTATCCGGATCAAGAAAATGTGGCGATCGATCCGGGTTGGGCTATGATAAAAACACATATCCTAAACAAGAATACTCCTTCCAATTTTGTGAAAGGAGAGGCTTCTAACTCAAAAGGAAAAGGTACCAGTCAAGTTTTTTCTAAAAATACAAAAACTCTTCAAAAACACAAAAACAGCTATATAAATTTCAAAAATCAGATTTGAAACCCACTAATTTGAAAAAATTGTTGATTTACTTAAGGAGCTATTAAAATCTAACTCAAGAGGTCACTCTTACAACTATAAACAAAAGAAGACCAATTATTCTCCTAAACCCAAAACAGTACTGAAATGGGTTCCTAAGGTTACTTGTTTGGTTGCTCACACTGCTTTCAAAGCTACAAGCCATTCAAAATGGTACCTAGATAGTGGATGCTCCAGACATATGACAGGCGACAAAGCTCTATTCACCGATCTTAAAGATATGACTGATGGGTCAGTCACATTTGGTGATGGTAGCAACTGCAAGATAATTGGCAAAGGTACGGTCCAACTCTATAACCTTCCCTTATTTAAAAATGTTTTATATGTTGAGGGTTTAAAACACAACCTGTTGAGCATATCTCAAATATGCGATAACAACCATAATGTTAAATTTTCTAATCAAGGTTGTGAAATTATAAATGAAAAGGGTTCTGTAATATTAACTAGTCGCAGAACTTCTGAAAACTGCTATATAGTAAGCAATGGTAGCTCATCTAAACAAACGTGCTACATGGTCCATACCGATGAGACAGAATTATGGCATAAACGCCTTGGACATGTACACTACCGAAATTTATACAGATTGAGCAAAAGTGAACTAATTAAAGGTCTACCTAAGATGCAAAAAGTAGACAAGATTTGTGGTGAATGCCAGTATGGTAAACAAACTAGGAGCTCTCACAAAAAGGTGAACTCCAATATCACCACAAGACCACTCGAGCTTCTCCACATGGATCTTATAGGACCAACAAGAACGGAAAGTCGAGGTGGCAAAAAGTTGTAACACCCCGGATTTTTGCCAACCTGGAATGAGACGTCCTTAGGCAATGGGTCGATCCTAACACCTTAGTAACTTGTCAGAACTGAATCCCACAGTCTAAAATCGCTCCTTAACCCATTTCCTTCACAAATCCAACCCTTCACCACCTTGATCTTCCAATTTTTCAAAGCACTTTTACCCTAGACACTATCTTAAACTAGCTAAGTAGTATTACTTGGATCACTTTATATACAAACTACAAAGGACTAAGTACCACCTCAGACGGAAATCACTTAGGATTAAATCCTTTAGAAATTTGACAAAGTTAACTAAGTGCTAAACTAGATTAGCCATGAAATCCATTTGAATCGCTTTAAATACGATCTGCAAGACTCAAAACTTGTAGAATCATTGATGCTAGGTTACCCTAAAACTTAGGATCAATCTCATTACCCAGCTGCTCACGGGAGCATCTCGAAACCTCGTATTAGGTCTAGACCACACATCGGAAATCCGATTAACACGAAGTTAAGGAACTAGGACCGCCTCACTGGACTTGACAATCATCTAAAAAATCAGGTCCATCCGATGTCCCACGGCCATTCGTTTCGATTCGGAGCGAGGGTGTGTGAAAAACACTATTCCCATTTCAAAATAAATATCAGGAATAGTGATCGCACCATTCGTTGATGCATCAAGATAAGCAACCCGACCGTCGAGTCGGACCAAATTACACCCTCGGATTAAGAAAAATTTCAGAACATTTACATGTACTTGGAATTTCGATCGTGGCTTCACTGACCGTCGAACTGAAAGTGGTCCGCCACGTGCGATCTGGGAATCCGATCGAGTCGAAAATGTAATCCCACATAGATCCATAGGTGGTGAGCTTAAGTCTGACATTTGGCTCAAGGAGGGCCACCAGAACCTCTCTTTTGAGCAGGAAAAGTGACGAAATACCTATATTAGCAGTAACCCTTGAACCTGAGTCTATTTTGGGACGGTTTTAGGCTATAAAAGGACCTTAAACCCTCTCCCATTCTAGCCATACGAATTTGGATTTGAGAGAGAGAAAAGAGAGAGAAAGTGAGGGAGAAGTGGGAGCTACTCCCTGCCGTACTTCCCTGCCGCTCCACGGGCTGCACCGCCTCTTTCTTGCCGCTTTCCCGGCGATTCCGGCGTCATTTCTAGGTAATAAACCCTAACCCTAACCTGTTTAGGGGATTAGACAGTTGTAGGTTAGGAAATAGCTAACCTATTTCATTCTCTAGGTTGCCAAACTCCCGTATACGGAAGCTTAGCGAACCTATCGACTCCGTTACGATTCTACGACACAAGGTGCGGACTTTAGGTGTATAGGTTATGGTTTTCAACGCTTTCAATGTCAGATAATGATAGATTCATGATCTGCATGCAATTGCACATGTACAAAGTTCTTTCCGTTTTCAGTTTCGATTAGAATTGTAGAATTTGGAATTTCACATACTCTAGGTATTCGTATAAAGTACCATATACGTATTTTTTATGGAAATGTGTTTGACATGTTTATTTGTCGTATGGATATATGACGTATGGATAAAATACTTATTTGGCGAAAGGATTCGCCTAAATACATGTTTATTAATAAACACTATGTATTAGAAATACGGTATTGTAAGAAGTACCGTATACATGTATATTTTAGCGATATGTTTGTCATGATTAATCGTCGTATAAATATATTATGTGCGTATAAAATATTTGCTTGGCAAAGGGAATCGCCGTAATACATGTTTGCTTGTATACAGTATGTATGTTGAAAATGCGTATTCTAGAAAATACATCTACGTATAAATTTTGGAGATGCATTTATCATGATTATTTCTTTGTAGTAATATATTATACATGGGTAAAATACTCACTTGGCTAAAGGATAGCCCTAATACATGTTTTGCTAACATACACCATGTATGTTGTATTAGTGTATTCTAAGTGTTTATGAAAATGACTGAATGAGTATAGAATCCTCATTCATGCTCGCCATGACTAATTGTCATGGATTCATGATTGTTGTATTGGCGATACCCTTTTGTGAAAGGATTTGCCCTAAATCACGCCACGGCCAATAGACACCATATATGCTAAAATGTGTGGCCCAAGTGTTTGTGGAAATGATATTTGAATGAATATGGGACCTGGATTCCTGCTTGCCATGACTATCCGTCGTGGGTGTACGCGTGTTATGATTGGGGCAACTCCCTAGGGAAAGGATTTGGCCTAATGCCTATGTGATCGACATGTGTCATGTATATTGGTGTATGTTTGTTTAAGTGTTTTTTTTTTTTTTGGAAATGTCTGAATGAGTAGTAGTTAGCAAATTGTAATGTATAAAGGTGTTGAGATATGATTCTCAACCTCTTTTAACTATGTGTATGATCTCCTTGGATTGTTGTGTGATTAGAATTGAACATGTATAAACTCATGCTTGTGTTGTGATTCATAACATGCTCAATCGCTTTATGATTATAACTATGTAATGCATATGTTTAAATTTATATTTACGTTGTATGATCCGTCATGGGTAATGGGGGAGCGAGCAACGAGTGCGTGCAGTAATAGCCACAGCGTACCCTAAACGGATAATACCATACCTTGATTGTATGAGTTGAATCTTGATCCATTACTGCTTTACCTATCCGCATGTTATCATGTTTGGGGCTATGATTATAGTCCAGACAATCGATACCAGAATTGAATTCGTGGCTGTGATTCATTTGCCACGTGAGATGTGTTCGACGAACCCGAGTCGTACTTCGGTTGGCGATAGTGGTTGGCCACGCGAAGTGCTTATGCACTTCATGTCGTTCAACTTGTTGTGCGCTCGAGCTAGCCGAGCTCGTCAAATAACCCGATCTGTCTTATGTATGTTCACCATGTTTGGTCGCCTTGCTTGAACCTAGGGTACCAAACTTACCGGTGAAATCCCTTTTAACTATGGTACCTCGATCCGCTAAGACTCATGAGCCGGGCATGGTGGTATGGGACACCGTGGTCGAGCTTGTCCGCCTACGCTGGGGCCACGTGCCTCCCCGTAGTGACCAGTGAGCAACTAGACTCGTGAGCCGATTATGGTGGTATGGGACACTATATTCGAGCGGCGTCGATACTTACGGCGAGAGCCGAGTACGTGTGAGAGTTGTACTCGTTGACGGGCGACGAGTCCTCCGTAGTATCTTCGAGTATACTCCAAGGTCTATGATTGGCGACGAGTCTTTCACAAAGAATCGGAGTATGAGTTGAGCAGTACGGTGAGACCTGTATTCGAGCTGACGGCTAGTGATTGAGCCGAGTACGGTGAGACCTGTACTCGAGCTGACGGCCAGCAATTGAGCCGCATACGGTGAGATCTGTATCCGCGCTGACGGGTGACGAGCCCTTTGCGATGCCTTCACTACGCTTCTCAAACCATAATATCGTATGAGAATAGCTAGGATTGACGACCCTAGAATGGATCATGTTTGGGAATGATATAAGGGAGGTACCTTAGTTTCCCAATACTGCTGTTTGAATTGGACTAATAACAACTCGGTAATCATGATCATCATCGCACCGCATGTGCTTAGTAGATGTGGCGCACTGAGGGAGTTAAGCATTCGCAAACGTAAGATGATGTCGCTGAGGGTGGTTTGGCAAGGGCATACATCATGTCATTTCATACTTGCATTTAATAAGAGTAGTTAGAATTGTTTGATTTGTACTGCTTTATCATTACTGCTTGATTGAATTGATAACATGTTAACTTATGCTTTATTGTTCCACTGAGTTGATCACTCACTCCCACGATACGGGACGGTGTTCCAAACACCCACCAGACTTTGTCTGATTGCAGATGGCGACGCTATTTCTGAGGCGGAACCGGACTTCTATGACGACGGGAATGCTTTCTCGTATATGCTCTTTTCTGGCGGCTTCGTGAGAGCCGTACCTTGATTGTCGGGGCTACAGGGATGTTGACTAGATCATACTACATAACTTGGTATAATTTACTTGTAATTATTTAACCTGATAACTTTATCACACTCTGGAGACTCACCACAGTTTATATATTTTATCTACCTATCACAGTCTTCCGCTTACTAATTTATTGTCTCTGGAGTATGATATTCTGTTTTGGCTTAATCTCACTCATGTTCAATGCACAAATACAGTCAACATTCAATCATCATTCATTTTGTTGCATAAGTGGTGTTCTGGAACTCGGGAGTTGAGTTTATGCTCGACCCCCGATTTTCAGGGCATTACAAAAGTACATCTTAGTTATTGTAGATGATTACACAAGATACACTTGGGTTTCATTCTTGAGAGATAAATCAGAAACCCTTGATGAAGTGAAAAAGATTATAAAACGGATTCAAACTGAAAAATGTTCTCAAGTCAGCAAGATCCGTAGTGATCATGGATCCGAATTCGAAAATAGCGGTTTTGAGAAATTTTGTAGCGATCAGGGAATATCGCATGAATTCTCTGCACCTAAAACTCGTCAACAAAATGGAATTGTCGAGAGGAAGAATTGAGTGCTTTAAGAAATGGGAAATGTTATGTTAAATAGCATGAAGCTCCCTAGAATCTCAATAAGCGATGAATACTGACTGCTACATTATTAACCGTGTTTATATTTGTAAATCTAATAATAAAACGGCTTATGAAATGTGGTTCGAGAAAAAGCCTTCTGTCAAATACTTTCGAGTTTTTGGCAGCAAGTGCTATATTTTGCATGACCGTTAAAATTTGGGAAAGTTCGACACTAAAAGTGATGAAGGGATCTTTTTAGGATATTCTTTAAACAGTCGTGCATATCCTGTTATGAACAACAGGACCGGTGTGATTCAAGAGTCAATAAATGTTATGATTGACGATCTTTTGAATACACCTGTCCCTAGTTCAGATAATGATGAAGTTCTTATACTTGAAAAACAAGAAATTTCATCAAGTGAAACTAATCCAGAATTAAGGACTGTTAAAGATCATCCAACTTCTTAAATACTTGGAAACCCTCTCACTGGTGTGCGCACTCGTAGACAATTAGAGGACATATGTAACTACGTATGCTTTACATCCCAGATTGAACCGGTTAACATAAAAGATGCACTTTCGGATGAAAACTGAATTCTTGCGATGCAAGAAGAACTTAATCAGTTTGTCAGAAATGATGTCTGGCACCTTGTTCCTAGACCTAAAGATAAACATATTATTGGAACAAAATGAATTTTCAAAAACAAATCTGATGAACTTGGAAATATTATTCGAAATAAAGCAAGACTAGTTGTACAGGGGTATACAGAAATTGAAGGTATTGACTATAATGAAACATTTGCCCCTGTAGCTCGTCTTGAATCAATCAGACTTTTTATCTCCATTGCTTGTTTTAGGAAGATTAAAATTTACCAAATGGAATTAATGAGTGCCTTTCTGAATGGTGATTTACATGAAGAGGTATGTGTTGAACAACCTACAGGGTTTGAAGATCCTAAATTTACTGATCATGTGTATCGTCTTAAGAAGGCTCTCTATGGTTTGAAACAAGCTCCCAGAGCGTGGTACGAAAAACTGACTAAGTTTTTACTGAGTCATAATTTTCAGATGGGATGTGTTGATAAGACGCTCTTTGTTAAGAAACATAACGATGATATTCTAATGGTTCAAATATATGTTGACGATATTATTTATGGATCAACTGTACTAACATGATCATTTGTTGAGTTTTGATTTGATGAAGTCTAAATTCGAAATGAGCATGGTTGGAGAATTAAACTATTTTCTAGGGTTGCAAGTAAAAAAACAACAACCCGATGGAATTTTTATCTCTCAAACCAAATATGCTCGAGTTTAATTAAGAAATTTGGATTTGAGAAAGGTAAAAATTTTGATACTCCTATGAGTACAACTTTGAGACTATCAAAAGACTCTACGGGTAATGATGTGGATCCTAAATTGTATCGTAGTTTGATTGGTAGTTTGCTTTATCGATCGCTAGTAGACCAGATATTGCTTTGAGTGTTGGTATTTGTGCTCGTTATCAATCAAATCCTAAAGAATCTCACTTAGCTCGGCTACGTTAAACGGATTATGCGATATGTCGCAAGTTCTACTAAACCTGGGTCTCGGTATCCACATGAGACTAATGTTCAATTAGCCTGCACGCAGATGTCGACTCGGGTGGAAACATTGATGATAGGAAATCAACCAAAGTGGTGGTTGTTTCTACATTGGAAATTGTCTTGTTTCTTGGTTTAGCAAGAAGCAAAGTTCTATATCGCTATCAACGGTGAGGTGAATACATTCTTCTTTGAAATGCATGTACTCAACTTGTTTGGATGAAACGAATGTTACGATTATGGAATTACTCAGATTCTATGATTTTATTTTGTGATAATTCCAAGGCAATAAATATCTCTAAAAATCGCCAAAGCATTCACGTACTAAGCATATTGACATTAGATTTCATTACATTCGTGAATTAGTGGAAGAAAAATTAATATATTTGGATTACATTCCAACCGAGACTCAACTTGAAGACATTTTCACTAAACCGCTCGACAAAAGCAGGTTTAATAAATTAAAGTTTGATCTCGGTATGTGCAATTTAAATTGAATTTGCGTGATTTGGTGTATCATAATGTACATAAGTTTGATGTTTTATTTGCTTAAATTTGAAAATTATTTAAAAAATTACAAATTTTGAGTCGTACTCGACCAGTCGTGAGTGTACACGACCGGTCGTACTACAACCGGTCGAACACTTACACGACCAGTCGTGAAACTCGAGATTTCACTTTAATTTGGGGATTTTGACTCTTCTTCTTCATTTCTTTTTACTCTCTAACAGTTCTAGCTACGACCGGTCGAACCCACCTTCATAGTACTTCAAGGTTAGTGGTTCTTTTGCATTTTTTTGTAGATTCTTGCTATTAGTGTTTCAAATCTCATTCTTGTGGAATCTATTTGGTCATTCATTGCAAGTTCGGGGTTTTATCTTGAAAAATCTGTTCTATCTAAACCTCATTTCTTCTATCTTGCATCTTGTTGTTTCCTTGAAATCCTTCTTTGAAAATGGATGCAAGAGGTAAAAAGAAAACTACTCGAGGTCCCTCTTCATCTAGATCAGCTTCTATTGTAAAACGTCATCTTCGCTCTCCCGAAAATGATCCTTCTGATGCTCGGGATTTGCGTATGCGCAATGTTATTGTTGAGCGTCCTGTTAATATTAATCACATTGCTTCATTTGGTATCCCTCCTCTGTTGGAATCTGTGGGATGGGATAACATCTTACATTGGGGTGGAGCTGCATACCAGTCCATTGCCCAATCCATGTTTGCATGTATCTGTGATTTTTCTCTTGAGAATTTAACTTTTAAAGTTGATACTCAAGAAGGATTGTTTTTAGTAGATCGACATTTGATTGCTGACATTATGGAAATACCTATCAATGATGAGAGCATTCCAATTCATATTTTACATGATGAGCTCTCTAATCGAACGAAAAATGCTTACTAGAGATTTATGTAATTTGGATGTTCATTGGACTCATAAAGGTCATGTACTTCCCTCAAGGTATTTGTTACCCAGACATAGAGTACTTCATAGGATATTCATCTCAAATCTTTATCCACGTTCTGGTAATAAAACCGAACTCACTGCTTTCATGGTTCGTGTTTTGCATTCGTAGTCTCGGTGCAAAAATATGTCTACCTTCTTTAATTTGTCATTCCATTATTTTGTCTCGTCACCATCCTGGACATAGTGATATACCCTTTGGTTATTTATTGACTATGCTGGCAAATCATTTGCTCGTAGCTATGCCTACTAGAGAAAAACCCATCCATCATCTCCCTTTTAATAATTCTAATATTAACAAGATGAATTTAGAATTGGCTGATGGCCAAGTGGATGCTGGTAGCAGTGGTGCTGAAGCAGGAAATGCTCAAGCTAGTGATCTTCCTGAAGACGTGAATATGGATGATTTATTTGAAGATCTTGAATCCGACTCGGCTGATGATCCTGATTTTCAGCCTTCTGATTTTGATGAGAGATTGAATTCCCTTCAAGAGCAGGTGGCTCAAATTCGTGTTACCCAAGACACACAATTTTCATATTTACGCAAATATATGAGGCGGATTGCTAAGGGTTTACATAAAATTGATCCATCTAATCCTGCACCCTCTTCTGGTTCTGACTGAATTTTTGATGGGTCTGTAATATTTTTTTATCGAACTTTTCGTGTGCTACCGACTTTTTGAATTATGCACTATGCTCTCTTGAATCAACTCCTATTTTCTTTATTATTGATGCTCTTCTTCCTTTGTCATTTTGTGTCAAAAAGGGGGAGAAGTTTTGGAGGCTTTTGATTTATTTGAATTTATTCTTTATGGTGTGCTCCTATTACTCAGGCTATTACTCAGGGGGAGTTAAGCTTTTCAAGGGTAGTTATGGGAGAATGATGCTAGTTATTACTTACTTATCATATCTATATAACTGTGCATGCTTTTCTATTGTGAACCTGTTGTGTTTGTACTTCTCTTATGTCTATTGGAAGTATTATTACTTGGGTGTTTTGTCACAAATTTGACAAAGGGGAAAATTGTAAGTGTTATGGTCTCATACTTCTTTGGTTGTCAAATTTTGATGTGTCAAAACATCTATCTGTGTCCTGTGCTTGTATGATGATTTATATGAATTCAAGACACTACATAAATACTTCAAGAAGCTACAAGTTGAACTTTTCAAGAAGCTACATATTGAAGTTCAAGAAGCTACATGTTGAAGTCTCAAGAAGCTACAATGTTGATGTTCAAGTCTTAAGAAACAACTCATGACTTCAAGACTAATAAGCAATGCATGAAGTAGTTGTTATGCTGATGAAGATCTCAAGTTTAAAGCTACAACAAGTTCAAGATCTCAAGCCTGATATGGTTCAAACAATCTACATTCGTTGAATGGTTGAAGTTCAATGTCCATACGACATGATTCAGGTTTGAATGACCTTAGGTTGACCCTTTAAGTAGGTCACTTTGGATACATAAATCAAATATTTATTTTACATAAGTTTGGTCTATTCTACGACCAGTCCTAGCTCTTGTTCGACCAGTCCTGGCATTGGTTCGACTAGTCCAAGAAATTCCACGACCAGTCCTAAGTAGTTGAAGATTTTTTTGAAATTTTTGGTATGCCCACGACCAGTCCTGGAGGTCCTTCGACCGGTCGTAGGTGTGGCTTCGACTCGTCCACGACCAGTCGTGGAGCTACGACTCAAAGTCCAGCAACGTAATCTATGGTCCTACGACCAGTCGTAGGGATCTACGACCAGTCGTAGGTGACCCACGACCAGTCGTAGGGTACTCACGACCAGTCGTGGAACGACTTTCAAAGATCGTGCTCAATATTTCAAAAATCTGTTAGAACTATGACCAGTCGTAGGTTTCTAAGGCCAGTCGTAGGAACGATTTTTGCTTCTATAAATTGAACACGAAATTCAGAGTTTTCACACTTCAACTCTATTCTATTCAAGAATTTTCAAGTGATCACTCTGAGATAAGTCTGTGTTTATTTTAAGCTACATTGTGCTTATTTAATATTCCTTTTTGCTAGCTTATTTAATTTAATTTTGTTTCTATATTCCAATCTTATTTGAAAAGAGGAATTATCTTATTCATTCTTCTTGGAATCAAAATCAAATATAGCTACGCCCAACAAGTTAAATCTAAAATCTATTAGAATTTAGAACCTTATGAATGTGAGTATTGGAAATTGAACTTTGACATTCAATCATCTACTCCGATTGGTTCTAATTTCTGCTAAGAAAAGGAGAAATCCAGGTATTTTACAATTTCAGTAAAATTTATTTACTTTGATTTTGTTTGAGGTTAAGCTTTAAAAATCTCATTGTCTTGGTTTTGTTTGAGGTTGAACGAGAAAAATCTCATTGTATTGGTTGTCGAGGAAAACCGTAAAACTCGAGAAAAGAGGGTTTTGAATTGTGTAAGCCCAAGTGAAAAAGACACAATTGTAAAGGTTTTGGTGAACTGTGAAAACCTATTTGATAGTGAACGCTAATATCCCCTGTGTGAGGATATTAGGAGTGGTAGTAACTACGTGTGGTCATTTGTTGAAAGACGGTTGGTGTACACACAAAGGCGAACCACTATAACTCTTTGTCTTGTTGATTGAATGCTTGCTTAATTTTCATATCTTTTATCATTCGATTGTGTGGAATGTACAAGTGGATGTGAATGTTGTAACTATTTACATTTCAAGCAAGTGTGGGGATTGTTGTAATAATTTAGATCTATACTTACGCATTTAATTTCAATTCCTTGCTATTTCATTTACTTATATTAAAATTGAGTCCTTGATCCAAAAGAGGTTCTAGAAATAAGGTTGTCCTACCATAAGCCCTTGTTTATTATGGTGTAAGGTTGTCCTTAGAACTGAATTTGTATCAATCTCTCAATACTTATTTATCAAGGTGATTTAAAATTTAGCATTGTAAATTGATTCATATTGTAAGGCTATTGGTTTAATTTATTTCCGCTAATTTTATTTTAAATTTGGCATAGTCCTATTCACCCCCCCCCCCCCCTCTAGGACATATAGCTTGGCCTTTTCAGGAATTACTATATTCCCTCTTCTTGGAATCAAAATCAAATATAGCTAGTCCACTTGGTTTAATTTAAAATCAATTAGAACCTAGAACCATTTCAAAGTGAGTATTGGACAATTGAACATCTATATTTGAACTTCTACTCTGATTGGTTCTTTCGGTCTACAACGAAAGGAGAAATCCAGGTATTTTACATTTGTGTAAATCTTATATTCTTTTGGTTTCTTTTGAGATTGAGCCAGAAAAATCTCATTGTGTTAGTTATCTGAGGAGAGCCAGAAAACTCAGAAGTGGGGTTTTTTTAATTGTGTAAGCCCATTTAAAAGACACAATTGTGAAGGTTTTAGATGAACCTGTGAAACCTATTTTCATAGTGAACGCTGATATCCTCTGAGTGTGGATATTAAGAGTGGAGTAGCATGTTGTGTGGCTGTTGTTTAACAGTTGGTGTATACACAGGCGAACCACTATAATTCTTTGTGTTTTGTGGTTTGAATGTTTGTTTGAATTTCTATATCTTTTATCATTCAAAGCTGTGGAATGTATATGTGGATGTGAATGTTATAATCTTTTACATTTCAAGCATTATGGGGAATGTTGTAATAGTTTATAATGTAATTTCTTGTTATTTCCTTCATTTCCTTTCAGTTTGAGTTTTGATATTCAAATTGTTCTGGTAAAGTTGTCCTGCCATAAACCCATGGTTTTTATGGTGCAAGGTTGTCCTTAGAACAATATTGCTATCAACCTCTCTATTTTATTATTTGAAGATTGCTTTACATTTCAGTACAGTGATTTGTTTAAAAGTTCTATCTTTCATTCAATTATTTTCAATTATTTATAAGGCTATCTTATTCATTTAAATTCCGTTGTTAAAGTTTAAATTTGGCATAGTCCTATTCACCCCCCCCCCCCTCCAGGACAAATAGCTTGGCCTTTTCACCTATTTCATCAGTGGAGCTCTATCGGTTCAACCATGTCAGCATATTGTCCTTCCTCTGCATACTCCTCTTCAGCTGCACCAGGGGTGTCGCCATAGGTGTCATCTTCCTCCGTCATACCTATGTTTATTTGGTGCAACCGTACGATTGGGTGAGTGAAAACTCAGTTGGAATTTCCCTTGTAAATTCAACCATAACACATTATTCCAAAATAGGTTAATAAGTCATATTCGATACATAGGGCAATAGTACTACATATGCATTTACATGAATGTATGAATGTATGTTCAAGTCACAGATCTGAGTATGCACATCCAACCGTAAAAAATAAAGGATTGCCCATGGTAAGTAGACTACCTGGAAAAGGCCATGAAGGTGACTGTGCCCAAGGATGACCTCCTAGAAAAATACTCGGGGTACCTCCGAGGATGTATTTAAAATCTTGAAAAAGCCTCATAAAAGGAAAGAGCGCCCAAAGAGCCATAACTTCACATGCTCTAGCCGTCGAACCGAGTGTGGATTACAATTAGTAGCCGAAAAAACTCATATGTCATGAGTGGATGTCATGCACCATGATACTCAAGTACATGCCATGGGATTGACAAGATTATTCTCACAAACATGACCAAGGTCTGTGATCTTTTAATAGGATATCGATCGACCACACATGAGTGCCATATAAATCCATCTACTTTGATGAAGGTTCAACTGAGACCCATAAATGTAGTATATCATATCAAGTTCTCATAACATCTCACCAACAGTGGCATTCCACACTTAGTCCTCATTATATAAATTTTAGAATAGATGGAAACATCATGTCATGTCATTATTTGGTAGAATGTAACTCGAAGTTGGACCATTATTAAAATGACTTGGAGAGTGAAATAGCGGTGAAGACCGCTTGAGTTGAAGTTGGAATATGTCAATATGTCCCAGAGGAGAGGTGAATAGGACTTTCTAAAGATTTATGAGTTATTTAAAAATCCTATCACTATAATTCTAACAAGTATGCAATTTTCAGGATTATTCAAATGTAACTCAATTGGCTTCCAAGCCTAGTAGAGGATCCAATCACAAAACTATTCATATAATAAGCATGAAGCAGTTATAGTCTATCATGGATGTGACTGTGTGTAAAGTGTGAGCAGATATGAATTCAGTTAACAAAATCACACAAGTAATCAAGCATAAGAATCAATCACAAACACACACAGTCATTTTTATAGTGGTTTGACTACTTGTCTACTCCACTCTCGGCTGTCGCACTCAACCCTTGAGTGTACCGAATTTCACTAAGGAGGTTTTCCAGGGTTCACCTTAAACCTAAGGTTTTAAATCAGGTTCACCTTCAACCTTTACAAAAGTTTTATGCGATTCAACTCAAACCCAGAGTTTTGTTGGTTCACTCCTAACCAGATGTTTATACTCTCCATAGAGCAAGGGTCCACACAACGCACCCGGATTTTAGACCACACAGGTCAAGGACCTACACAAGGACCAAACAGTTTATGCCCTACATAAGAGCAAGGGTCCACCCAGTGCACCCACTACGTACACTCCCGCCGGAGGCCTCCTTGAGGACTTCAAAGGGTGAGAACTACTTAGGACCAAGACCTAGGAAGGAATGATCACAAGTATCCTCTGGACTCTGGATACTTACAGATAAGTTGATGAGTCCGGTTAAGCACAATGCCAAAGATCTTCTTCTCCTTTTTTACGAAGAGTCTTCAACTCCCTTGATCTGCAACATAAGATGATATACCAATGCTTAGCTTCGGGTTGGGTCAAGGGTGAGATGGAATCCTACTCTCTAAAGATTTTCCTATAAGGAAGATAGAGTGGTTCCTCTCTTATGCATTCAAAGCATCCCATCATAATGATTTGTCATTAAGGTAGTAGATGGAGGATCCTTGAATGCGGAAGTTCATTCCCCAATCCACTCTATTTAATATCCATGGTAAGGGTGGATTGGAGGATGAACTCCCTAGAGAGAAAGGCTTTAGGTATAAGATGCAAGTTGAAACACACAAAAGATCTCTCTTTTCTCTCTTACAGCAACAAAGAACAAGTCCTCTATATATAGGCAAGAAGTTCCAACGAATATAAAACGGTCACATTTATGACAGAGTTCGATATCATCGATCAGGTTCAATATCATTGAGCGTATACTCTCGATAACATCGATGGTCTGCTCGATGACTCAGACTCGATGTCATACGCTTTTGAAACTCCTTGCCAATAGGCCGATAAATCGAAATAGTTGTCGATGTCATCGAATTTCAAACTCTGATTCCATTGATGACTGGGTCGATCCCTTGACACATGAAAAATGAGAGAGACTTGACTTTGAGAATATTTCAGGTATTCATGAATGATCGGGGGAACCATCGAGGTCATCAGAATTTGAATATCGATGATATCGAGATCTGAATCGAGACATCGATAATTCCAGCAGATTTATCTTTGAACTTGCTGGACAGATTATGGCTTAGTTCGATGCAATCGATCAGGTGTCGATATCATCGATATTTGAATATCGATTAAATCGAAGGGCCCCTGATCATAGTTAAAAACATCCTGAAATAACTACTGTAAAAAATGCGCATCCACCATCGATATCATTGATGGACCTCCGATCTTATCAATATTTGATTTCAGATCATATCGGACGGTCATCGATATATCGATGAATTTTGAGATTTTTGTTAAAAAATAGGGGTGCCGTAAATTTGTCTATCGATCTTATCAAGCCACTCCCGAAGGTCTCGAGATTTGAATATCAATGGTATCGATATGCGTATCCATACATCGATAATTCATCCAAATATGTTATGAAGTTACTGGACATGTTTAGTGCTTTTATCGATGATATCGATAGGTGTATCGATACATTGATAAATCCGTCCAGATGAATATTTAGTTGCTGGACACTTTTGGTCCTCTCTTTGATGATATCATTAAGGTATCGAGGACATCGATAGAATAGGTCGATCATATCGAGGGTGCTTCGATAAAATCGACAAGGCGAGAAAAACTTAGAGATTTTCCAATTTTGAAAAAGTTTTCTCATCATAAAAATCCTAAGATGTCTATCTTGTTTTAAGGGTTTTATTCACCTGGTGTATTGGGTTATGGGATGTGAGGCTGTTATTTACCTATGGCGAGCTTCCACACATCCGGTTGAGGCAGACTCTTGAAATAATATTCCTATCGAGTTCTGTAGCCAGCTGACACACCATTCATGTAACTTGACAAACCAGGGCACAAGTAGGTGCACTTTCAATCTCCCCCTTTGTCAATTACGTGACAAAATACCCAAAACACCCTAGAATACTTCTAGACATACCCTAAATTGTGTGTACATGCATTTACACAATTTTACAAGATTTTCTAACCCATGTACACATTCTAGAAGTATCCGCTCCCCCTTACTTCAAAACTCCCCCTTTCTTGGTACAGTTGCTCCCCCTAACACCTGCAACACATTAAATATACAATTTCTGCTCGAGGTGTCTTGAATTGTTCTTCCCCTTTTTATCAGTCATTGGCAAAGGTGCAGCAAGTGATATTGACTGAAGAATGAATTTCATGGGAGAACCAACAGATATAAATGTATAAGGATGAGATCATTTTGAAATAAACATCATTTTCAGAAGTCATGAATGCAGATAAGATAAAGTAGTTGTAAAGCAAATGAAATATTCATTAAAGGCTTCTCATGCATTCCAAATCAGAGACTTGATAAACCAGGGGGAACTCAAAACATAAATATGCCATTAAAGATAAGAGTGATATGCAGCCATAACAGAATACAACCAAAATATCTAACTCTATACAGCAGTACTTTTAAAGACCAATTAAACAAAATAAAGAAAATTTTACTAACCAACACACATACTGCCACAGATAGCAGTAATCTAACAGTTATCCAAAAAATCACCATGTTCATGTAAGTTTTGACACTATTCGGATATCATTGAGAATGTCATAACCTAGCTACCAAAAATGTTCATGGTTAATACAGGGAGCATAGATGTTTGACTGACATATAACCATAAATGGCCGAGTGTGAAGATTTACCTTTGTAACACACGTTTACTGGGATATGTTCTTAGTGAGTGCAGACACCAATGGATTTCTGAAGATCACTAAACCTGTTTGTATCAAGAGGTTTGGTGAGGATATCTGCGAGTTGCTTTTCTGTGGAAACATAATCCAATGTAATAATCTTGTTTTCAACAAGTTCTCAAATAAAATGATGACAGATATCAATGTGCTTAGTCCGAGAATGTTGAACAGGATTCTTTGAGATATTGATTGCATTTGTGTTATCACAGAAGAGGCTCATCGTGGGTTGTTCAATCCCGTAGTCCAACAACATCTGCTTCATCCAAAGGAGTTGTGCACAGCAACTTCCAGCGGCAATGTATTCAACTTCAGTAGTGGATAATGATATTGAATTTTATTTCTTCCTCGTCCAGGAGACCAGACAGTTTTCAACATAGAAGCATCCTCCGATTGTTGATTTTCGATCGTCCAAATTTCCAGCCCAGTCGGCATCAGAGTACCCGGCGATGATGGTAGATGTTTCAAATGGATACCATAGTCCATAGGTGGAAGTTCCTGCTATATATTTGATGATCCTCTTAACAACCGTTAAATGAGATTCCTTAGGATCTGCTTGATATCGAGCACATACCCCAACACTGAAAGATATGTCGAGACGACTAGCTGTGAGATATAGTAGACTACCTATCATACTCCGGTAGAGATGTTGATCCACACTCATGCCACTTGTATCCTTCAAGAGTTTGAGTGTGGTGCTCATGGGAGTATGATAGGAACGACCAAATTCAAGACCAAACCTTTTTACCAGATCATTCGCATACTTTGTTTGGTAGATAAAGATTCCATCATGTAGTTGTTTGACCTGCAACCCTATAAAGAAGTTCAGTTCACTGACCATACTCATTTCGAATTCTGATTTCATGAGATCAGCAAACTATATGCAATATGTTCACATGTTGAACAAAAGACTCTATTGTCTACATAAACTTGTGCTATGAGCAGTGAGTCTTTTGTTCTTTGGGTAAATAGGGTTTTATCAACACTCCCTCTGCAGAACTTATGGTCCAAAAGAAATTTTGTCAATCATTCATACCAAGCTCATGGTGCCTGTTTAAGACCATAGAGGGCTTTGTTTAGATGATATACATACTGAGGACACTTAGGATCGGAAAATCCCTTGGGTTGTTCCACATAGACTTCTTCAGCCAGATCCCCATTCAGAAAAGCACTCTTAACATCCATTTAGAATAGTTTAAATTTTAATGCACATGCAATGGATAAAAGAATTCTGATGGACTCTAGATGAGCTACAGGGGCAAATATATCATCAAAATCAATGCCTTCTATCTGTGAGTACCCTTGAGCTACAAGTCTTACTTTATTTCTAATCACATTTCCCGATTCATCAGATTTATTCTTGAAGACCCATTTGGTTCCAATGACATTAGTATCGAGTGGTCTGGGAACCAACTTCCATACTCATTTCTTTGAAATTGTTGAAGTTCTTCTTGTATTGCATTTATCCAGTGTTCATCTTGAAGAGCTTCAACAATGTTCTTAGGCTCAATCTTTGAGGTAAAGTAGAAGTGACTATAGACATTTTCTATTTGTCGTCGAGTTCTTACACCATCATTAAGATCTCCAATGATTTGTTCTCGATAATGGTTGAGGTTCACTGGGTGATAAAATTTTACTTTTAGGTTTTTCCAACATGCATGAATCTACATCATCTTCTAATTCATTCACAGGTGCCTCTTCTTCATGAGGTTGATCATCGATTACCACATTTACTAATTCCTGAATAGTGAGAGTTCTTAGATTGTATACTCTGTACACATGACTATTCATGGCATACCCCAAGAAGATTCCTTCATCACTTTTAGACTCAAATTTTCCTAGGTGATCTCTATCTCTCAAAATATAACATTTGCTACCGAAGACTCGAAAATATTCCAGGCTAGGCAGTTTTCCATAGCATAGTCCATATGGGGTTTTTTCTAGGACTGCTCTAAGATATACTCTATTTATGATGTAGCAAGCAGTGTTGACAGCTTCTGCCCCAAAACTTTTAGCCATATCCTTCCCATTTAGCATAACTAACCCCATTTCCTGCAGTACTCGATTTTTTCTTTCAACGACTCCATTTTATTGTGGGGTTTTTGGGGCTGAGAATTCATAATGAATCCCTTTCTCATTGCAATATTTTTTGAATTTTTCATTTTTAAATTCCCTACCATGATCACTTCTAATGCGATTGATCCCGTATCCCTTTTCATTTCGGAGTCGTTTTGCCAGAGTCACAAATTCCTCGAAAGCATTTGATTTTTCTCGAATAAATGCGACCTAAGTAAATATGGTGTAGTCATCTACTATCACCAGGAAATATCTTTTCTTCCCATGACTTTCCACTTTAGTTAGTCCAACTAGATCCATATGTAGCAGATCCAAAGGTTTTGTTGTTGCTATGGAGGTTGTCTTCTTGTGTCTAACTTTTATTTATTTTCCTTTTAGACATTCTCCACAGACAACTTTTTCTTCTTTTATAATCTTGAGAAGTCCCCTTACCAGATTCTTTGAACTGAGCTTTGCTAAAGTTCGGTAGTGGACATGTCCCAACCTTTGGTGTCATAATTTGGATTCATTTTTCATAGCCGTGTTACATTTTTGTGGAAAGTCCCTTCTCACTCGTACTCTCAATGACATAACAATTATCACTAGTACGTAAACCTTTTATGAGAGATTTTCCTGTATGATCCAAAATTCTACATACATCCCTTGAGAAAGTGATAAGATGTTCTTTGCCAAAGATTTGGGAAATGCTCTGGAGATTATGTTTCAGGCCTTTTACACAGAGTACATGTTTGATCTTTGGAAGGCCTGGTACTGCTATAGTTCCTTGTCCAACTATCTTGGCTGAACTTCCATCACCAAATGTGACAGATCCCCCATCAAAGTTTGAGTACTCACAAAAGTGTGTTTGGTCACCGGTCATGTGTCTGGAGCATCCACTGCCCAGATACCACTTTGAGCTATTTCTAACTTTCAGGGCTGTATGGATTACTAGACAACTATTCTGGTTGGTTACACCCTCTTGGATATTTTTGAACATGATTCCAACTTCAGTCAAGATCACTCTTTAGGCGGTGAAGCCCTTAAAGAGAGACCCGCTTTGATACCAATTGAAATAGCGGTGAAGACCGCTTGAGTTGAAGTTGGAATATGTCAATATGTTTTAGAGGGGGGTGAATAGGACTTTTTAAAGATTTATGAGTTATTTAAAAATCCTATCACTCTAATCCTAACAAGTATGCAATTTTCAGGATTACTCAAATGTAACCCAACTGGCTTCCAAGCCTAGTAGAGGATCCAATCACAAAACTATTCATATAATAAGCATGAAGCAGTTATAGTCTATGATGGATGTGACTGTGTGTGAAGTGTGAGCATATATGAATTCAGTTAACAAAATCACACAAGTGATCAAGCATAAGAATCAATCACAAACACAGTCATTTTTATAGTGGTTCGACTACTTGTCTACTCTACTCCCGGCTATCGCACTCAACCCTTGAGTGTACCGGATTTCACTAAGGAGGTTTCCCAGGGTTCACCTCAAACCTAAGGTTTTAAATCAGGTTCACCTTCAACCTGTATAGAGGTTTTACGCGGTTCACCTCAAACCCAGAGTTTTGCTGGCTCACTCCTAACCAGATGTTTATGCTCTCCATAGAGCAAGGGTCCACACAACGCACCCAGATTTTAGACCACACAGGTCAAGGACCTACACAAGGACCTAACAGTTTGTGACCACACAAGAGTAAGGGTCCACTCAGTGCACCCACTACGTACACTCCCGCCGGAGGCCTCCTTGAGGACTTCAAAGGGTGAGAACCACTTAGGACTAAGACCTAGGAAGGAATGTTCACAAGTGTCCTCTGGACTATGGATACTTACAGATAAGTTAATGAGTCTCGTAAAGCACAATGTCAAAGATCTTCTTCTCCTTGTTGACGAAGAGTCTTTAGCTCCCTTAATCCGCAACACAAGATGATATACCAATGCTTGGCTTCGGGTTGGGTCAAGGGTGAGATGGAATCCTACTCTCTAAGGATTTTCCTATAAGGAAGATAGAGTGGTTCCTCTCTTATACATTCAAGGCATCCCATCATAATGATTTGTCATTAAGGTAGTAGCTGGAGGATCCCTAGATGCAGAAGTTCATTCCCCAATCCACTCTTTTAATATCAATGGTAAGGGTGGATTGGAGGATGAACTCCTTAGAGAGAAAGGCTTTAGGTATAAGATGCGAGTTAAAACACACAAAAGCTCTCTATATTCTCTCTTACAGCAACAAAGAACAAGCCCTCTATATATAGGCAAGAAGTTCCAACAAATATAAAACGGTCACATTTATGATAGAGTTTGATATCATCGAACAGGTTCGATATCATCGAGTGTATACTCTCGATAGCATCGATGGTCTGTTTGATGACTCGGACTCGATGTCATACGCTTTTAAAACTCCTTGCCAATAGGTCGATGAATCGAAACAGTTGTCAATGTCATCGAATTTTGAACTCCGATTCTATCGATGACTGGGTCGATCCCTCAACACATGAAAAATGAGAGACTTAACTTTGAAAATATTTTAGGTTTTCATGAATGATCGGGGGAATCGTCGAGGTCATCGTAATTTGAATGTTGATGATATCGAGATCTGAATTGAGGCATCGATAATTTCAGCAGATTTATCTTTGAACTTGCTGGACAGATTATGACTTAGTTCGATGCAATCGATCAGGTGTTGATATCATCGATATTTGATATCGATTAAATCGAAGGGCCACCGATCATAGTTAAAAACATCCTGAAATAACTGCTGTAAGAAATGCGTGCCCACCATCGATATCATCGATGGACCTCTGATCTTATCGATATTTGATTTCAGATCTTATCGATATTAGACGGTCATCGATATATCGATGAATTTTGAGATTTTTGTTAAAAAATAGGGTCGCCGTAAATCTGTCTATCGATCTTATACCGATGGTCTCGAGATATGCGTATCGATACATCGATAATTCGTCCAGATACGTTATGAAGTTACTGGACATGTTTAGTGCTTTTATCGATGATATCAATAGGTGTATCGATACATCGATAAATCCGTCCCGATGAATATTTAGTTGCTGGACACTTTTGGTCCTCTTTTCGATGATATCGTTAAGGTATCGAGGACATCGACAGAACAGGTCGATCATATCGAGGGTGCTTCGATAAAATCGACAAGGCGAGAAAAACTTAGAGATTTTCCAATTTTGAAAAAGTTTTCTCATAATAAAAATCCTAAGATGTCTATCTTATTTTAAGGGTTTTATTCACCCGGTGTATTGGATTATGGGATGTGAGGCTATGATTTACCTATGGCGAGCTTCCACACATCCGGTTGACGCAGACGCTTGAAATAATCTTCCTATCGAGTTCTGCAGCCAGTCTGACACACCGTTTACATAACTTGACAAACCAGGGCACAAGTAGGTGTACTTTCAGAGAGTACTATACCAAGTCCCAATCCCATGTTTGTTACATATAGAAATCGAGTAAATAGACATTTTCATATTGGCTCATTCTTAACACAACCAATTAAGAATGAAAGAATTAACGTACTCTTTCATGACTTTATACATATTAGATTCAAATAAAAATGGTTCTAGCATATGAAATGGATTATGGAGTGAACTTACCATTTAGATGGATGTAAGATTTACTACTTCTTAACATACTTAATGAAATGTACTTATAATTAGGTAGTTATAGATATGGAAACAAGAGTATGATATGAATTTCTACAAGATATCTTAGAACAATGAGATATGAACATTTCCACATGATTAGTGAAATTAATTCAAAGGAAGCAAGACTAACACATGCACAATTTATATCTCCACAATTTCAAGTTTAACACTATTTTGGAATTTAATGCAATGAAGAAGCAATGGAGGATATCCCTCACCTTGGTATTGATCTTGGTTCGTTGTTCTTACAAGAGATGTCCAAGATGCTTGTTCTTTGATTTGAAGGTGATTATCATTCAAACAAGATGACAGTGGGTAACAATACCTGTTGTAATATGTCACAGGGTTTTAGTGAGTCATTGTAGGTTTCAGCGAGTCGATACTCAGTTGACTCGGTAGAACATCTCAACCTACAACTAGTTGATTTTCCATTTGAGAAAATCCACATGTTGTAGGGTTCTGGTGTTGAGATCCTGGATGTATAATGAATGCTTCAAGCTTTAGGTATGGATACGTCCTGATTATTTAATTTAGGCGTTAATCACTGAGCTACTCAGTTAGGCATTTAAACATCCACTAATTTAGATGTAACGCCCCGGATTTCGAGGGTTGAGCATGGCTCAACTCCCGAGATCCAGCACATCACTTATGTAACATGGATAATGATGTTTAAATGTTGTCCATATTAATGCATTAAACATGAGCAGGATTATACTAAAACAACATATCATACTTTAGAGATAATGTAATTTGGCAAGCGAAAGTCTGAAATATGTATTGTAGTAAGTAAGTGGTTCACGGCCTCCAGAGTATGATAATGTAATAGGGTTTAATATATACGAAGTTTGTTTCAAAATATACAAAATATCATAATGTAGATGTTCATTTGCGAATGACAAACTCCCTAAATGTGGTGCATGGTCATGTTAGCCAAAGCACATGCAATGTGGTGCATGGTCATGTTAGCCAAGTACTTAATTAGGCTTATTCATACAACAGATTCAGGAAGCTAAGGTACCTCCATTTATATCATTAACCTAAATCGAAGGATCTATGTAGGGTCATCAATCCCAGTTAACCACATATGATAGGCAAGTTGTAGGGCATCACCCTTAATGAAAAGTAGTGGATAGTCAAATTCAAGAGTTTATACTCGAGGTCACTATGGGGAGGCTCGTCGCCTTAGCGTAGGCCGACAACACACATATAGTATCCTATACCACCGTATTTGGCTCACGATTTTGGGTTTCTTACTGGTCAATACGAGGAGGCTTGTCACCCCAGCGTAACAGCTCGACCATGGTGTCCCATACCACCATGCCCAACAAATGAGTCTTAGCGGATTATGGTACTATGGTTGAAACGAGTCATTACATTAGTAAGTGGTACCTTAGATTCAAGCAGTGATGTCCATATATGGTAAACATATAATAAGCCAACTAGTTTAATAGACAAGTTCAACTGGTACGAGTATACGCCGACTTATCGACATGGAGTGCATAAGCACTCCACGTGGCCTAACCACTATCGACAATTGTCGTACGACCCGGATTCACCAAACGTATCAAATGTGGTGAGACAAATTTGGCCACTCAACGGAAATCATTACTGATTGCCTGAACTACATTGCAGTCCCAATCTTACTCGGATGTAGCATGTAAATACATGTGAAAGTTATATCAGCATTTGACAAACAATTCAAATCAATATCTCATTTGAGCATTTCATCAAACATTTTGAACAAGTTACCAAACATTTTATTTCACCCATAAATTACGTAGTCAAAATTAAGATTACATGAAGGAAACTATATACATAGATAAGGTAATTGGGAATCCTATCTCAATACCCTTATTAAATCGAATTCATCAACAATTTCTCATTCAGACATTTTATCAAACACTTAGACTAAACATAACTAAATACTAGACTATATTAGTTACGACATAAACTATAACAATTCATTACACAGAGAGATCATTATACATACGACAAACATGAATCCTAGATTTATAGTCATGACAAGCACAAATCACAATTTCATATTCATTCAAACATTTCAATAAACACATGGAATGCATCATATATTCAACATAGTTTACACATATATAACTTATAAAAAACGTAGTAACTAAGATCATAGGGCAGTAATCAAGTCAGACATAAATCATTAGCTAACATTTTTAGCCTTGAAAACCATAACCTAAATTTTTATAGTCTGCACCGTTCGTTAGTAAACTCGTTTCGAACTCGGTTTGAATCCTACGTTCCAGAAAATGGAATAACGGGTACCAAAATCACGAAATATGTCTGCTAGGTTGACAAACAACTATTCTATACTTTAATTATGGCATTAGGGTTTGGATTTCTTACCCCAGTCATAGTTGAAACAGGTTAAGTAACGATGGTGGGAAGGTGAATCAACACGTGGAGCAGTAGGAGAGAATCCCAGCAACGATCTCCCAAACTCTCTTTTCTCCTCACACTTTTCTCCTCTTTTCTCTGTTCTCTCTCCTAGGGTTAGAGAAATTTGTATAGAATGGAAGTGGGGTGGTTTAAGGGCTTTATATAGGCCCAGAACTAATGTAAATGGCCCCAGGGCAATGGTATACCTGATTTACATCTAAAAGGCGACTGTTTCGGACGAATGGGGCTCATCTAGAGGTATATTAGTCACATACGTCGTAGGGTAAGTTCCCCGACAATGGATTTATGCCAGGATGTGATTTTAGCATGGTTCAATTAGATGATCAACCGCGGGGGACTCGTGTCAGTTCAATGGTCATACATATTTGATCGAGGCCACGGGTATACGGATAAGAGTAAGGAAATTTCCTTTTTCCGATTGGTGAAGTTTGGTCAGAAACTGATGATCTGAAATCTTTAATTTCACCTGTGAGTAAATGACCCAATTTACTTAAGTTTCAATACATTTTCTAAAGATATTCATGTTTCTCACACACTTTACTCAGGGCTCAAGTTGTGCATTTTTTGATACTATTTGGGATCGATTCCCGTGATGGCCATCAAGCCCAGTAGGACGGACATAATCCTATAGTTTCGTGATCATCAGACTTTTAACATGCAGTCTAGGTCCGATACGGAGTTTCAGTGCACTCTCGAGAGCAACAAGGTTTTAGGATTTTTCCTAAGTTATTAAGTAGTGCTGAGTTAGCGATTTTGATGGTTTTGGGTCTTGCCATTTGTATAAATAGTGGTTCAGTTGAATCCACCATTTAATTAAGTTTAGTACTTAATTAATTTTTGCCTAAATTCTACAAAATACGGTCCTCAGGGATTTCTGACTGAGGTGGTACTCGGGCCTTTGTACGGATCTTTCTGAGACGTTACATTAAACGTACAACCTTAACATAGATCAGTTCGATTAGGATACCTGATCTTAGGTTAGTTTTAGGGGCTGAATCGGAAGGGTCCTCTGATCCGACATGAGGCAAGGTCCCACCTGGAATGTAGATGGAAGCTGTACTCAGAAATCCCTCAACTCAGTTTACCCATTCAACGATTAGGTGTACTACTCTAGTTGTGGTCAAGATCGATTCAAAATACGTTATGGTGTGGCTGTTTCGGGGTAAACCGACCATAGCCATGGAGTCGGATTAAGGTTTTCACCTTGGGATGTGTAGCTGAGTCACTCAGCTTGAAACTGAGTTGAGGTAACTGTGAACTCAGTCAGTCGAGCTGACGAGTTCACCATTAACAGAGGGAGGGAGACGAGGATTACCTGACTCGGGACACTGTTCAGGTGCTGACAGGTGGTTTGGGATGACTGGCTTCACAGTAAATGAAGCAGCTGGATGGTGGTCAGAGTGCAAACACAGCTGGCTCGGGACGAGTTGAAACAGCAGCTGTAAAATGATTCCAGTTATTGTATGCTCACCAATCACTCACACTAGCTTCCAACTTCTCCCTCTCTATTCTCTATCTTCGGTCTTCTTTTAGAACCGAACAACTCGGACTTAATCGTGTTGCTATTGAGCTAGCAACCCGCTCATGCTGCGTTCTCTCACTCTCTCCATCTTTCTCTTTCTTGCATTGGGATTCGCCCTAAAGTTGACTATTTATAGCCATTTTTGTTTATAGAAATATCCACAGCTAATCAGGATGTAACACGCATCAGATGAGGACGGATGGCCATCAGGGTGAGCCATTAAAGGGGGTGAGCCACAAGATGGATGGCTTGGATTTTAGAAAAGGTTGACCCATCAAGATCCGTTACTGTCAGTCAGGTTGGGGAAGATAACTGGTTGGTAATGGTGTTTTCTATTAGGTGGTTTATCCATAGATCAATGTCATTCGGACAGTCCTTATTTGGTCTAAAAGTCATGTTGGGTCCACTTAATGGTGCAGGTAGCGTCGTTGATTAAGACAATTCGCTGCAGCCAAAAATCGTGTGTGGTTACAATTTCTCATTGCTAAGAAAAATATCAGGTAGCCTTATTTCGGACGTCTAGGATTTTCCTGAGGGAAGCTTCTAAGCGTCAATGAATGGACGAGATACATTATTACCATCAGTGGAAAGATCCTTTCCGCTTTTCGACATGTAGGTGTGCATTTATGGAAACGGTAGGGCTGACTAGGAATTTCTCGCATGCGCGGGTGGTAACTGATCATTCCGAACGGTCAGATTCTCCAGCAACACGGGCGACATGGATTTTCTCTCCCTGTCAGCACCTCTCTTTTGTAACTCCCGTCCAGTCGTTGCTCGTGCTTGCACAGGGAACTTTCAATCACAAATCCAGGCATGGTTAGGATCGATGTGACTCTACAAATCAGATGGACGACCTAGATTTGGTTAGTGTATTCGAATGAATGTGATCTGTGTCCACGAATAGGGTCCGATTTGAAAAGGGAGCCAGGCGGGAGAAATTTTTTAATTTCCAACCCATTTCCGAATTTCATCTGGTCAAAGGAGCTTTAACCCGATGAGTTGATTTAGTGCATAGCTTGTGAACGTTATTGGTGTGCACGCATGGCTTGGATGTGGGGTCCACATCATGATCTGGTTTGATCCATGCTGATCATAAGTCTAGTAGGTTCACCTAGAGTCTACAGCTCAAAAGTTAGCACGTACAAAGGGTTGAGTCTTTGTCTTTCGAAGGTTTGTAATTCGTGAGTGATCAATTATCATGGTTTCCGATTACCCCTAGTTAATTGGAGCCACAGGTTCCTTGTACGGGATTTACCAATCACCTTGGACCGAAGGTTAGCTCATTTATACTCTTGTAATGGATGGTACTAGAAGTCTTAGTGTCGGTCATTCCAGTTAGATGGTTAGTCCTCATTGAAATGGCGGTGAAGACCGCATTATTTGAAGAAGGAATACGCCAATATGTCCTAGACGGGGGTGAATAGGACTTTTAAAGGTTTTATAATTATTTTAAAATCCTATTACACTAATCTTAACAACACACATATATTATGATTACTCAAATATAACTCTACTGCTTTCCAAACCTAGTAGAGGATCTAATCACAAACTATGCACGAAGTAGCAATATATAACCTAGTTTATGATGGATATGACTGTGAAGGTGCGTGAGGTGTGATCAGATATATATATATATATATATATATATATGTATGTATATATATGAATTCATTAACACGAATCACAAACACAAAAGACGAACAATCACAAACACAGTCATTTTTATAGTGGTTCGACTACTTGTCTACTCCACTCCCAGTAACTGCACTCAACCCTTGAGTGTACCGGATTTCACTAAGGAGGTTTCACAATGGTTCACCTCAAACGTAAGGTTTTAAATCAGGTTCACCTTCAACCTTTACAAACTACACTGAGACTGACTGTTTATGCTCTCATGAGCAAGGGTCAACACAACGCACCCACTTTTAGGCACACTGGCCAAGGATCTTCCATAAGACCCTACCGGAGGTTTCTACACGGTTCACCTCAAACCTATGAGTTTTACTAGTTCACTTCTAACTAGATGTTTATGCTCTCCACAGAACAAGGGTCCACACAACGCACCCACCACATACACTCCCACCGGAGGCCTCCTTGAGACTTCAAAGGGTGAGAACTACTTAAGACCCAATCCTAAAAAGGAATGATCACAAATGTCCTCCTGGACTATAGATACTTACAAATAAGTTGATGAGTCCCGTTTAGCACAGTGCCGAAGATCTCCTCCTCCTTATTGCTGAAGAGTCTTCTGCTCCCTTGATCCACAAAAGAATGATTTGCTAATACTCAGCTTCAGGTTGGGTCAAGGTCTAGATGGAATCATACTCTCTAAAAGTTTTCCTATAAGGGAGATAGAGTAGTTCCAACCTTATGCATTTAAGGCATCCCAGCTTAATGATTTGCCATTAAGGTAGTAGCTGGAGGATCCTTGAATGCAGAAGTTCATTCCCCAATCCACTCTATTCAATATCAATGATGAGGGTGGATTGAAGGATGAACTTCCTTGAGAGAAAGGGCTTTGGGTATATGATTTATGGTTAAACACTCAAAAGCTCTCTTTACTTTCCCTCTCTCAGCAACAATAGACAAGTCCTTTATATATAGGCAAAAGCTTCCAACGGATATAAAATAGTCACATTTATGACTGAGTTCGATATCATTGAGCAGGTTCGATATCATCGAGCGTATGCTCTCGATAGCATCGATGGTCTGCTCGATGACTTGAACTCAAAGTCATACACTTTTGAAACCTTTTGACAAATGGTCGATGAATCGAAACCACTGTCATTATCATCGGATTTCGAACTCCGATTCCATCGATGGTAGGTTCGATCAATCGAAACTTGAAAAATGAGAGGGACTTGACATTAAATATTTAAGGTTTTTAGGATATGATCGAGGGTCAACCGATGTCATCGGAATTTATATATCAATGATATCGAAGGTAGTGTCGATGCATCGATAAATCCAATAGATTTACCAGTAAACTCGTTGGACAGTTTGTGTCCAGTTTCGATGTAAACAACTCGGCCTCAATATCATCGACATATGAATATTGACTTCCTTAAATGGCCCCCGATCATGGTTAAAAACAACTTGAAATATCTGCTGAAAGAAATGCACGCTCATGGTCGATATCATTAATGGACTTCCGATCTTATCGATATTTGATTTCAGATCATATCGGATGGTGCATCGATATATCGAAGAAATTCTAAATTTTCTCTAAAAAATCAGGGCGTTGGAAATCTGCCTGTCGATCTGATCAAGCCACTTTCGATGGTCTCGAGATTTGAGTATCGATGGTATCGATAGGTGTATTGATACATCGATAATTCGTCCAGATATGTTATGAAGTTGCTGGACATATTTGGTCCTCTTTCTGATCACACTGATGAAGCATCGAGGACACGACAGCGTAGGTCAATCATGTCGAGGGTGCATCGATAAAATCGATAAGGCGAGAAAAACTTGAAGATTTTCCTATTTTGAAAAAAAGTTTTCTCACCTAAAACCCTATGCTTTTCTAACTTGTTTTTAAGTTTTTTATTCACTTGGTGTTTTGGGACAAGGGATGTGAGGCTTTAGTTTTACCTATGGCGAGCTTGTACACATTCGGTTGAGGCAGATGCTTGAATTGATCTTCCTATCAGGCTCAGTAGACAATCTGACTCAACACTCACGTAACTTGACAAACTAGGGCACTTTCAATCTCCCCCTTTGTCAATTACATGACAAAAACCCAAAACACCCTAAAATGCTCTTGACAAACACACCCTAAATTGTGTGCACATGCTTTTATACAATTTTACAATTTCTAGCTCATGTACACACTCAGTAGCTGCTCTCCCTAAGTTGTAAACTCCCCATTTCTTGTTGCAACTTGCTCCCCCTAAACACCTGCACAACTTTAAGCAGATATACAATTTTCCATTCGAGGTGTTCTCCCCCTTTTTGTCAGTCAATGACAAAGATAGATCAAGTGATATTGACTAAAGAATGAATTATTTGGGAGAACCGACCAGGAAGAATCCGAACAATTGATGTATAACATATAGCTCAATTTAAGCAAACATCAATTCCAGAATGTATGGATGCATAGTAGATTAGATGAAATAGTGATATCGCAGGTAGATCAATCAGTAAAGCATAGTCCATGTATACCATATCAGAAACTTGAAAAACCGAAGGAACTCAAAACCTAATGATGGCATTAAAAAATATGAGTTTTATTCAGCCATATACCAAAATGAAATTCAAAATAAACTGCCCAAGATTGGCAGTAAATTAACAATTATCCAGAAGAAAATAAATCAAGCTTATGTCAGGGCACCCATAAGACTTACCAGTATCAATCCCACATCGCGACATATATATACAATACAAAGAAATATCAGTCTGTCCAGGTTAGAAAATTTGTCACACACAACCAAGAGAGCATAGAACACCCAAAAAGATACTTATGTTCATACGCAACATAAATAATGATGTGTGTGTGACAGTATGCAGGAATCAGCACTATGGAACTGAGTGGGATGACGCCGTGTCATCCTGTCGACTGGTCATCGGATCAACCAGCCGTTGTACACTCTGTTGTATTCGATGGACTACCCGCTCCAAGACTGTCATCCGCTTATGCATAGAGTGGATATCCCTCTAGATTCCCCCAATCCTATCCAGCTTATATTGTTTGGCATGTCCAAGTGTTGACGTTGATGGAGCTGGATCGGGTCTAGAGGATTCATCTCCCGCCATCTCTATTTCCTCAGCATGAGAAGTACCAGCTTTTGTTCCCCGTTCTTGGATGCCTTTTTCGTCTTCGGCATACTCATGATACCTCAAGTCTATTTTGCGAATGTTCTTTACATTGAAGACTTGAAGTGGGAGTACTGGATCAGTAGTAGATGGAAAACCAATCGTATTTCATATCCTGCTGATAATCCAGGGATATGGGAGATGAAGATCCCTCGAGGTATGAAGAACATTTACTAACTAACTGACGAGCTGAGTTAGGAGGCACATCCTTATCCCATTTGTAACAGAGTAAACTATCATGACCATGAGTCCAGTGAGATCGGATCTGTTGGTGCTTCTTGGATATACATTTGTGGTGAATATACCATGCAGAATCTGAAATCGGGGCTCCATGAATCTAGATTTCAATGCATTCCCTTGATGCCATGGGATGTCTCGACCATTACATAGAGACTTGGTTACCATGGATTGAACATCAGGGTAGTCAAGGTCCAATTGAGGAAGGACTTGTGAAGCCATTTCGAGATTGAGGATGTTGGCCATGGTGGCAAGAGTAATCAACACATCATCATGATTGTTCAGAGAGACCATAAATGAAGGAGGTTCTGATACAGGTGAGTGACACGCGGCGAGGAAGTTTCGTGTTTGCTTAAGCTGGCACAGCCACACGAAGTCCATAATAGGCAGCCACCCGATCGCAGCAAATAAGGGTTCCAAATTGTACGGTGCTAAGCAACCCCTGTTTACTTCTCTTTCATGGATCAGTTTCCTACCAGTGTATTTTGCAGGACGTTGGCTAGCCGAAGGAGAGGGTACCGGTTGAGAAGATGCCGAAAATTCGGTCTGCGACCCACCTCGTGAAGTTTGTCGTGTTCTTTGCTGAGTGGGGATCCTAGATTCCAGGGCCCTCACCCTTTCTTTTGAGGCAAGGACTTTTTTCTGGTAGTTCTTGAAGACTCCCCCGGACCGGATGCTACACCTTTGTCCTTTCCCATGTGGTCAAGTAGATTTTAAAGGATTTGGAAAAAATATGACAAACGCTCCTGACAACCTCAAAAAAAAAAAAGACCCAAAAAGGGATGATATAAAAGGGTATTACCCGATTTGTGTAGTGATTTGAGTAGTCCGACGTGGCTTCCTACTGATTTGTTCGAGAGGATCGAGCAGAGAAGGTGACCAAGAAATCCTTGAGGAACTAAACCCCTTTTTCGCTCCGCTGACTTTTATCGGGCGGCTTCTGTCGATATTATCGATCACTGTTTTGATAACATCAAGAAATTGTTGTTCGATCCCATCGAGTCTGTCTTCGATATCAATCTTGGTCACGCGACTACTCATATTCTCAAGAGGCGTCAATTATATGGACCTTTTACTGATATATTGAGAAAGTTATATCGATAGTCATATCAAAGATGAAGATTTTCAATTTATAGCATTCAAACGACTCTTTAAGTATACTTTTCGTATTTCTATCAACAGTATACTCAACAAAAAAAAAATATGTACATGTACCGTACATAACAAAATTATAAACATTTAAATGTTTATACAAAAGATTGAGGCAAGGACCCTCAGATATATCATTTTAAGCTCAGCAAAAAAAAAATCTCATTTTAGCACAGGTTCAAATTCTAATGCATGATCTGAACTAATTCTTCCTTATCCATTTCATTTTGTTAACTGATTTGGATAGTGGTGCAAGGGTATTGCTTCTATCCACATCCTTAAGAGGACTTTTGAAGTTCTGTATTTCTCCGGTTGATAATTTGTTAACATGATTCTGACCAGAGTTAGGTTTAGTCCTCCCAGGTGTTATGCATTCAAACTTATAATGACCTAAATCACCACACAAATGGCATACTAGAGTTGTTCTGGTTTTACTTCTAGAGGCAGCAGATTTTTCAGTTCTAGGTGCTGCATTTCCACCCTTTGGCTTAAATTTTTCATATCCTAAGCCACTTTTATCCTTTCCAGGTCTTCCCATTCCCAACAGTTTTTCTAGCTTTTCGTCACTCTGGGAAAACTGTAGTTTATCTTGGCCATCTTCTTGGATTCTTCTAGATCAAACAGGAGTGTATGATTTTCATTGCAAAGAAGTCTATTCTTATCTTCTAGCAGTTCAACTTGTTTGTTCAATTTATCAGACTTGTTTTTAAGAAAAGTATTAGTTTGTTCAAGTCTATCATTATCCATATGATATTGCTGTAGATCATTTATTAATTGCGTGTCGATTTCCAATGTGTTATCCAACTCTTTCTGTATCAACTTACTTTTGTTCTCTGCTATTCCGAGTCTTTTAAGGATATTGATGCTATGAATATAAAGTTAATTATAGGCATCTTGCAGTTTATCCTTTTCAATTTCTTCTTCTTCTTCTCCATTATTAGATGGAGATGACTCCGTTGTTAGCTGTACTTTCTCATTTTTAGATTCAGTGGGAATGATTGTAGCAGTGGAGACCATGAGTATTTTCAATGATTTCTGATCTTCATCGCTTTTTGAGTCATTGGATTCTGAATTTGAATCCTTAATATCATCCCACGTGGTAGCCATTGCCTTGCCTTTAGTTTTTCTGTTTGGACATTCTATTGATAGGTGTCCATACTCATGACAGGCATAGCATTGTTGTTCTTTGGTTCTTTTTCCAAATTTGCCTGCAGAAGGTTTATAGTTCACCTTTCTTCCTTTGGAAGGACCACCACGATTGTTTTGAAAGAATTTCCTTAATCGTTGGGCCAGCAAAGCCAGTTCCTCATCTTCATTTTCATTCGCTCTCACTGTCCTCAAGTAATGTTTTCTTGGAGGTTTATAAGAGAGTTGTTTTGGATTTAGCGATTTGTTTGAAGTGTAGTTCAAAAGTTTGTAGGGAACCTACCAGTTCTTCTACTTTCATCTCATCAATGTTCTTACACTCCTCAATTGTTGTAACCTTAGGATTAAATCGTTCTGGAAGGGATCTTAAGATTTTACTACAAATTTTTGGTACTGGGACTTTTTCTCCCAATCCACCCATGGAGTTACAGATGATATTTAAATTTGTGAAAAACTCCATAAACGTCTCATGCTCTTCCATTTTGAGACTTTTGAACTGTGAAGTCAAGAGTTGAGGTTTGGACTTCTTCACATTGCTTGTGCCTTCATGGGTTGTTTCCAATAGATCTCATGCTTCCTTGGATGTCCCACACATACTTATTTGATCGAATATGTTATGGGACACGGCACAGTAGGTAGCATTCATAGCATAGGCTTCAGATGTTTGCCTTTCTTTGTCGAATGCTGTCCACTTTTCTTTAGATTTGGGTTTTGTGATGGTTGTGCCATTGTCAAGTACAATTTGTTCGGTTGGTGGCACGTATCCATTTTCAACTATATCCCAAACATCATAGTCCAAAGATCTCAGAAAGTAGTGCATCCTAGCCTTTTCAGTATGCATAATTTGAGCCATCAAATACTGGAGGTCTAATGACTGATGAGCCCTCTCCTTTGGCCATATTCCCAACTTCAACCACGATCACTCTCTAGGCCGTGAAGCCCTTAAAGAGAGACCCGCTCTGATACCAATTGAAATGGCGGTGAAGACCGCACTAGTTGAAGAAGGAATACGCCAATATGTCTTGGGGGTGGGGGGTGAATAGGACTTTTAAAGATTTTAATGTTTATTTTAAAATCCTATTAAATTAATCCTAACAACATAAATATATTAGGATTACCTAAATATAACTCTACTAGTTTCCAAACCTGGTAGAGGATCCAATCACAAACTATGCAAGAAGTAGCAATATACAACCTAGTTTATGATGGGTATGACTGTGAATGTGTGTGAGGTGTGATCAGATATATATATATATATATATATATATATATATATATATATATTAATGCATTGACATGAATCACAAACACATAAGAAGAACATTCACAAACATAGTCATTTTTATAGTGGTTCGACTACTTGTCCACTCCACTCCCAGTAACCGCACTCAACCCTTGAGTGTATCGGATTTCACTAAGGAGGTTTCACAATGGTTCACCTCAAACCTAAGGTTTTAAATCAGGTTCACCTTCAACTTTTACAACCTACAATGAGGCTGACTGTTTATGCTCTTATGAGCAAGGGTTAAAACAACGCACCCACTATTAGGCACACTGGCCAAGGATCTTCTATAAGACCCTACCGGACGTTTCTACATGGTTCACCTCAAACCCAAGAGTTTTACCGGTTCACTCCTAACCAGATGTTTATGCTCTCCACAGTGTAAGGGTCCATACAACGCACCCACCACGTATACTCCTGCTGGAGGCCTCCTTGAGGACTTCAAAGGGTGGGAACCACTTAAGACCCAATCCTAAAAAGGAATGATCACAAGTGTCCTCTTGGGCTGTAGATACTTACAAATAAGTTGATGAGTCCCATTTAGCATAGTGCCAAAGATCTCCTTCTCCTTATTGATGAAGAGTCTTCTGCTCCCTTGATCTGCAGCAGGATGGTTTACCAATAGTCAGCTTCGGATTGGGTCAAGGTCTAGATGGAATCCTACTCTCTAAAAGTTTTCCTATAAGGGAGATAGAGTAGTTCCACCCTTATGCATTCAAGATATCCCAGCTTAATGATTTCCCATTAAGGTAGTAGCTGGAGGATCCTTGAATGCGGAACTTCATTCCCCAATCCACTCTATTTAATATCAATGATGAGGATCGATTGGAGGATGAACTTCCTTGAGAGAAAGGGCTTTGGGTATATGATCTAAGGTTAAACACTCAAAAGCTCTCTCTACTTTCTCTCTCTCAGCAACAATACACAAGTCCTCTATATATAGGCAAAAGCTTCCAACGGATATAAAACGGTCACATTTATGATTGAGTTCGATATCATCGAGCAGGTTCAATATCATCAAGCGTATACTCACGATAGCATCGATGGTCTGCTCGATGACTTGAACTCAAAGTCATACGCTTTTGAAACTTTTTTTCCACATGGTCGATTAATCGAAACCACTGTCGATATCATCGAATTTTGAACTCCGATTCCATCGATGATAGGTTTGATCAATCGAAACTTGAAAAATGAGAGAGACTTGACATGAAATATTTAAGGTTTTCAGGATAAGATCGAGGGTCAGCCGATGTCATCGAAATTTGTATATTGATGATATCGAAGGCAGTGTTGATGTATCGATAAATCCAATAGATTTACCAGTAAACTCGCTGGACAGTTTGTGTCCAGTTTCGATGGAATCGACTAGGCCTCGATATCATCGACATATGAATATCGATTTGGCCGCCGATCAAAGTTAAAAAAAACCTGAAATATCTGCTGAAAGAAATGCGCTCCCATGGTCGATATCATTGATGGACTTCCGATCTTATCAATATTTGATTTCAGATCATATCAGACGGTGCATCGATATATCGAAGAAATTCAAAATTTTCTCTAAAAAACAGTGGTGTCAAAAATCTGCCTGTCGATCTTATTGAACCACTTCGATGGTCTTGAGATTTGAGTAATGATACATCGATAATTCATCCATATATGTTGTGAAGTTGCTGGACATATTTGGTCCTCTTTCCGATCATATTGATAAAGCATCGAGGACACGACAGCGCAGGTCGATCATATCGAGGGTGCGTCAATAAAATCGACAAGGCGATAAAAACTTGGAGATTTTTCTATTTTGAAAAAAGTTTTCTCACCTAAAAACCCTATGCTTTTCTAACTTGTTTTTAAGGGTTTTATTTACCTGGTGTTTTGGGAAAAGGGATGTGAGGCTTTAGTTTTACCTGTGGCGAGCTTGCACACATCTGGTTGAGGCAGACTCTTGAATTGATCTTCCTATCAAGCTCAGTAGACAATCTTACTCAACATTCACATAACTTGACAAACCAGGGCACTTTCACTCATTCAGTTGTGTTAGTTAGTATCACGGGTTGTTTAAAGTCAGATAATATTTTCAGTTAGACTGTTCGTTTCAAGTGGGGTGGTTTGCCTATTTTAATTGTAAGTTTATGTAAAGAAGGGAAATATTTTAGGGTCGTTACAATCTCACCCCCTAAAAAAATCATCCTCGGAATTGTACCTGAGTGAGGTTGTTGAAAAGGTTAGGGTACTTTTCTTCCATCTCAGCTTGACGCTCCCATGTCGCTTCCTCGACTCCGCGATGGGACCAAAGAACCTTTACTAATGGAATGGTTTTGGTGCACAGGATTTGCTTCTTTTGATCCAATATGGGACCAAAGAACCTTTACTAATGGAATGGTTATGTGAACTGGGGCTTCTATGTAGCTAACGTCGTCGTTCAACTCGATCTCCTCCCAGCTGATGATGTGAGATGCATCCAGTTCATATTTCTTCAACATAAATATGTGAAAAACGTCATGAACATTAGCAAACTTTGGTGGTAGAGCCAGATAATAAGCAATGGCTCCAACCCTGTCAATGACCTCGAAAGGCTCAATAAATCGGGGACAGAGTTTCCCCCTCTTCCCAAATCGCATGACACCCCTCATAGGAGAGATCTTCAAGAAGACGTGATCACCGACCGTAAATTCCAAATCTCGCCTACAATTGTTTGCATAACTCTTCTGTCTGCTCTGAGCCATATGTAGGCGTCTTCAGATTATGTCATCTTCTCTGTCGTCTCCTGGACAAGCTCTGGTCCCAATAAACTCTTCTCTCCGACTTCAACCCAGCAATGTGGTGCTCGACAGGGTCGTCCGTATAGAGCTTTGAATGGTACCATGTCAATGCTGGTTTGAAAGCTGTTATTATAAGCAAATTCTGCGAGATGGATATGTTCATCCCAACTAGCCTTAAAGTCCAACACACAGGCTCTCAACATATCTTCTGGCACTTGGTTCACCCTTTCGGTTTTCCCGTCTGTTTGGGTGAAATGATGTGTTAAATTTCAACTCTGTACCCAATTCTTCTTGCAATATTTTCCAGAAAGTGGAAGTGAACCTGGTGTCATGATCCAACACAATTTCCCGTGAAATACCGTATGCATAAACAATCTCTCGAATGTACAGCTTAGCCAAGTCATCAACATAGTTATTTACACATATAGGGATGAATCGGGCTGACTTGGTAAGTCTGTCACCTATCACTTAAATGGAGTCATGGTTTCCACGTGTCCTTGGAAGTCCCAAGATGAAGTCCAAGCTAATACAGTCCCACTTCCATTCGATGAGGGGTAGTGACTGCAGCAAACCTGGCAGTTTACGGTGTTCTGCCTTCACTTGCTGGTTGGTGAGACATTTTGAAACGTATTCTACAATATCCCGCTTCATATTTTCCCACCAATACTGACGTTTGACATCCTGATACATTTTTGTACTGCTAAGATGAACAATGAGACATGATTTATACGCTTCGCCCGATATTGCCTGTTTCAATTCCGACACTTTTGGTACACAGATATGGCCTCGGTACCTCAAGTCGCCATCCGAACTGATATACCCATCCTGCATTCCTTAACGTGCGCACCTCAGCATCAATCCCTTCAATAATTTGTCCTGATCTTGAGATTTGATGATAGGGCAGATTAAGGCAGGTTCCATAACCAATCATGCAACTAGGATACTCCATTCTTAGAAAGAAATTTATGCATCATAGTCCTGGATGAAATCCATCATCTCTCCTTCTCTTATCATGAGACTAGCCATAATTTTTGTGATTCCTCTTTCGACTCAAGGCATCAGCTACAAGGTTCGCCTTGCCAGGATGATAGGATTTTTCAAATTTGAAGTCTTTCAACATTTCCATCCATCGACATTGCCGCAGGTTCAGATCTTTCTGAGTGAAGATATGCTTCAAACTCTTGTGATCGCAGAATAATTTAAACTCCTCTCCACACAAGTAATGCCTCCAAATCTTCAGGTCGAAGACCACTGCGTCGAGTTCCACATCATGAGTAGGATAATTTTCTTCGTGTTTCTTCAGCTGCCTGGAAGCATATGCAATCACCTTCTCGTTTTGCATGAGTGCGAATCCTAGTCCCGTATACGATGTGTCGCTATAGACTACATACCTGGCCCTTACTTCAGGAAGTGGATGCATAGGGGCTGTGGTGAGTCTTTTCTTAAGTTCTTGGAAGGACGTCTCTGCTTCAGTGCTCCAACTGAATTTCACATTCTTCTTAGTCAACTGAGTTAGGGGTTGAGTGATACGAGAAAATTCCTTTATGAATCGCCGATAATACCCTACCATTCCTAAAAAGCTCCTGACTTCTGTGAGCATATTAGATCGTTCCCACTTCACTACAGCCTCGACCTTGGTTGGATCAATCGCGATACCTTCCTTCTTCATGACGTGACCCAGAAATTTTACTTCTTCTCTCCAAAAGTCACATTTTGATAATTTTCCATACAGCTGCCTTTCCTGGAGGGTCTTCAAAACAGTTCTCAAGTGATCCCCATGCTCTTCACTGCTCTTGGAATAAACCAGGATGTCATCGATGGAGACTATAACAAATCGGTCTAGGGATGACATAAAGACCTAATGCATAAAGTCCATGAATACCGCAGGTGCGTTAGTGAGCCCGAACGGCATCACTAAGAGTTCGTAGTATCCATATCTAGTGCAGAACGCTGTCCTGGGAATGTCTTCTTCTCTGACCCTCAATTGATGATACCTCGACCTGAGATTGATTTTCGAGAAATATATTAGCTCCCATGAGCTGATCGAATAAGTCATCGATACATGGTCGAGGGTACTTGTTATTCACTGTAGCCTGATTCAATCTCCTATAGTCGATACAAAGGCGCTGCGATCTGTCTTTCTTTTTAACAAATAACACTAGTGCGCCCCATGGAGATACACTAGGGCGAACGAATCCTTGCCCCAATAATTCATCAATCTGCACCCGCAATTCTTCCATCTCACATGGTGGTATTTTATATTGAGCCATGGATATCGGGGTGGTACCGGGTAAGAGGTTAATGGTAAAATCTACTTCTCTTCTTGGCGGTAACCCCGGTATGTCTCGGAACACTTTTGGGAATGCATTAGCCACCAATATCTGATCGATGGTTATCTCTACTAATTTTGCCTCTCCCAGAGCCTGTAGCCCTTCATAAGCCTCATATTAATGCCTTCCTTGTATAGTGAAGGGTGACTACCCAAGTAATGTTACTGTAACCGTCTGGGCATGACGGTCCGATATTGCATGAGCCTGGGTAAGCTAGTCCATACCAATAATGATATCGAACTATTTCATTTTCATCACAACTAAGTTCACACGAGTCTTATGGCCTTCTAATACAACCAGGCATATGGGACAAAATCTCGTAGTTTCTACAAATCCTCCCATTGGAGATGCTATGAATAAGGGTCATTCAAGGTGGTTTAATTCTAAATTCAGTTCTTTAACAACGGATGAACTAACAAGAGATATGGTAGAACCCAAATCAAATAGAACAAATATTGAAATATTCTGAATATAAGCCTTACCTTGGACAACTAGTGGAGTGTCCCCATTTTGTTCTTTTACGAACATAGCGAATACTCGTGCTATGGGGGCTCTGTTCTGTAACGGAGCTGCTGGTCTTTGAAACGGAGGCCGACTATTACTAAGTGGCCTAACCACAGACTAGGGTGGATGGGGATGAATCTCTAGTGGCCTAGGCTTGTTGCTTTCATCCAATGCCCTCCTGAAGCAAAACTTGGAGATGCGCCCTGGCTTCCCACAATAGTTGCACGGCATACCCGTATATGAAGAATGCTTGGCTCGTTTATCGACTACAACGAGGCTAGGAGGTGGAGGAGCGGGTCTGACTCAACTACTTGAATCTCCGAACAGAGTTCGCGCTTTCATCATCTGGTCTAAGTCTTTCTCTACCCCGGTGGCCTTGTCCACGACTTGCGCATATCAGGAAAAATCGAAGAAGCACAATTTCGACCTGATTCCCAACCGTACTCCATCTCTGAATTTCCTCAATCTAACCATCTCATCACTGACGATAGTCAGCACATATCGTGAGAGTTCGGCAAAGTGGGCCTCATATTGTGCAACTGTTATATTCCCCTGCTCGAGTTTAAAAAACTGTGACACCTTCTCATCACGGAACAACTCTTGGAAATATTTCTTATTGAACTTGGTTTGGATCCTCTCCCAAGTCCATAAATAATTTGATGTAACGAGCCTACACTTAGAATCCCACAATTCATCGGCTTCCCATTATAGCGCGAAAGTGGTGAGGGTCACCTTCTGCGTATCTGAACACTCCAATGGCTCCATAAGTTTTAGCATGCATTTTAGCCAATGCTCGGCTACTATGGGATTGGTCGTCCTAGAAAAAGTTGAGGGTCGTAGCTTCTATAATCTTTCAAACACATCGGTATCATTTCCTGCAACTGGCCGCGATCTGATATACGCGGCCTCTGATATAATGCCTCAACCGCGGCCGCCATGGTGGCCCGCTATTCCCTCTTGAAATCCTATTGCTGGCTCAGCAAGGCAACCATTTGTTCCCAACTGTCTGGTGTCGGGACCCCTTATTGTGCCTCGACTGATGAAGTCCTCTATGCATGAGTTGCATGAGGTGTCGGGACGGCCCTTGCCCATGACTCTGAGTCAGGTTCTTCAGATTGCACAGGGAGTGCCGGGGTGTATATAGGACTCTCTTCCCTACCAGTTCCTTTTGGGTCCTGTGGCATAAATAGAGATGCGTGTACTTACTGAGATCGCATCTTAGGAGGCTTCGTATCCTGTAGTTTAGGAACATGATGTCAGGGTGCAACATTCTATATTTAACGCACTATAAAACAGTTTTGTTATAAAAATTTTACAATATGAGGGATCCTATGTTCTCTATGCTTCCAAGTTAACGGTTTCTTCCTATCTAAGTGCATTTTTTAAAGGGAACTACATTTCTAGTTCCTGAATCTAGGTTCATGATAGTTAGAATAAGGGCCTAAGTCTCGTTTCTATGTTCAGATGATGACCGTATACAAAGTGGAGAGCATGCAATAACTAATCGTGAGCCTTGTGTCGAGAGGCTATAATAATCTAACTTCCAATTCTACATCAAGGTTAAAAGGTTAATAGAAATAATTGAAATGTTATCCATGTTTGAACACTAATATCATGTACAATGATGAATTTCGCAGGTAGTTACGGTAGTAGCCAGATAACGTTAAACGAGCCTAAGAATGAAAGGAAAGGCAGGAAATTTAGACAAGGTTAAAGCCTACCCATGTTTAAGAATCACAGTTTCATAAATTAATGATTACTAACATTCTATAAAATTTGCAATTGTTATCATGGAAAAAGATAATTGATGATTTAAAGAATAAGTTGTTTACAGCTGCGTATGATTTTGAATGAGTGAGTGTCCATGTCACTTTACCCTTTACACATATATTCACATACCTAGTTGTGGCTCCCTAACTCCATTAAAGGATTTAATTACATGCAATCAATGTGTTGATGTGGCACACGATACAATGTCCAAGACAATTTTAGATAGGTCTCACTCTGAAATCTCCTTTCTATAATTGGGGCCTGTTTAGTGATGACTTCAAACAATGACAAGCAAATCTACAGATGGGCCATAGTATCTAGTCCATTAGGCAGTTGACGTTGGATAGTCCATCGGTATTAGCCAGCTCCAAACGTCCCATTGTAATAATGCATTTTTCTATATAGCCCTATGTCCTATACCATTCCAAACGTGTGCAGCAGTTCCTACTTCAAATGGTATATATAAGATGGTGACTTGACTAGAATGAACCATCTACTAGCTAGTTAAAACCAAAGGGATGACCTTTAGGAAACAAAACTTAGTAGTTTACATCTAATACTCAAAATTTCATAGTTGGAATATCTCGACCATTCAATCAATGAATATCTCAGTTTATTGTACATGAGAAAGATATTACAATAAAGTTAAAATTTTTGTAACCATGTGGAATTTATACACTTACCTGAATTGAAAGGCAAGTCTCAGCAATGCTATCATAGATAGAATGTTTGATAGTTAGAAAACAGGTAGTTTATAGTTGAGTGTAGTCAAAATAAGGGCATTTACATGAGTAATGTATATGCAAGAAACCTAATATGATTATGAAATTCAATACTGGGGACCTAAGTTTGAGTCTCTACGTCCTTGAAATAACCTAAATTTAGGGGATAATTTAACTATGTTCAACTCTCTAATTTAAGGGTACACCTAAGGAATTTTAAATGAAAAATGTAGGAGGTTTGTACAAACTCCTTCCCATGGCCAGGTTTGTTTAAACTCTCTCTGATACCAACTTGTAACACCCTGATTCTCATAACCTGAGGACGGTAGCTCGTGTACGAGAACCTGAGGGTTACGTCATGAAGTAAAACTACTATTCAGTTAATTATCAACACTGTTCATAGTGACGAGATATAATCAAGGTATAGACTAACCAAAAGGAGTTCAACATAGGTGAATAAAAGCGAGAGTAAAGCAAGATCCCATAGCAAGGGATTTTTAATTACAACTTCAAATAAGTCACATAAAAATAATGTCTATAAATAAGAAAGTAGATAAATTCCCATATCACCAGTAGAGCTCTATCAGTTCAACAGTATCAGCATACTGTCCTTCCTCTCCATACTCCTCATCAGCTGCACCAGGGGTGTAGCCATAGGCGCCATCTTCCTCTGTCATATATGTGTCTATTTGGTGCAACCGCATGATTGGGTGAGTGAAAACTTAGTGGGAATTTCTCTCATAAATTCAACTATAGGACATCATACCAAAATAGGTTAACAAGTCATATTCGATATATAGGGAAATACTACTACATATGCATTTGCATGAATGTATGAATGCATGTTCAAGTCACAAATCTGGGTATGCACATCCAGCTGTCAAAAATAAAAGACCGCCCGTGGTAGGTAGACTACCTGGAAAAGACCATTATATGACTTTGAGAATAGATGGAAACATCATGTCATACGTCGTTATTTGGTAGAATGTAACTCCAACTTGGACCATTACTAACATGACTTGGAGAGTACTATACCAAGTCCCAATCCCATGTTTGTTACATATAGAAATCGAGTAAATAGACATTTGCATATTGGCTCATTCTCAACACAACCAATTAAGAATGAAAGAATTAGCGTACTCTTTTAAGACTTCATACATATTAGAAAAAAAAAATGGTTCTAGCATATGAAATGGATTATGGAGTGAACTTACCATTTAGATGGAAGTAAGATTTACTACTTCTTAACATACTTAATGAAATGTACATATAATTAAGCAGTTATAGATATGGAAACAAGAGTATGATGTGAATTTCTACAAGATATCTTAGAACAATGAGATACGAACATTTCCACATGATTTGTGAAATTAATTTAAATGAAGCAAGACTAACACATGCACAATTTATATCTCCACAATTTTAAGTTTAACACTATTTTAGAATTTAATGCAATGAAGAAGCAATGGGGGATATCCCTCACCTTAGTATTGATCATGGTTCGTTGTTCTTATAAGAGATGTCCAAGATGCTTGTTCTTTGATTTGAAGGGGATTATCCTTCAAACAAGATGATGGTGGGTAACAATATCTATTGTAATATGTTGAAGGGTTTTAGTGAGTCATTGTAGGTTTCAGCGAGTCGATACCGAGTTGACTCGGTAGAACATCTCAACCTACAACTAGTTGACTTTCCATTTGAGAAAACCCACCTGTTGTAGGGTTCTAATGTTGAGGTCATGTATGTATAGTGAATGCCTCAAGCTTCAGACAGGGATATGTCCTGATTATTTAATTTAGGTGTTAATTACTGAGCTACTCAGTTAGGCATTTAGACATCCACTAATTTAGACGTACAACCTTAACATAGATCTGTTCGGTTAGGATACCTGAGCTGAGGTCAGTTTTAAGGGCTGAATTGGAAGGGTCCTCTGATCCAACATGAGGCTGGGTCCCACTTGAAATGTAAATGGAAGCTGTACTAAGAAATCCCTCGACTCAATTGACCCATTTAAAGATTAGGTGTAGTACTCTAGCAGTGGTCGAGATCGATCCGAAATACGTTATGGTGTGGTTGTTTTGGGGCAAACCGACCACAACCATGCAGTTGGATTAAGGTTTTCACCTTGGGATGTGTAGCTGAGTCACTTAACTCAAAACTGGGTTGAGGTGGCTGTGAACTCAATCAGTCAAGCTGATGAGTTCGTCATTAATAGATAGAGGGGCGATGAGGATTACCTGACTAGGGACACTGTTTGGGTGCTGACAGGTGGTTTGGGATGACTGGATTCATAGCAGATGAAGCAGCTAGACGTAGTCGGAGTGTGAACATAGCTGGCTCGGGACGAGTCGAAACAACGTCTGCAAACCGATTCAAGTTGTTGTTTCCTCACCAATCACTCACACTAGGTTCCTACTTCTCCTTCTCTATTCTCCCTCTTCAGTATGCTTTTAGAACCGAACGACTCGGGCTAAGTCATGTTGCTATTGAGCTAGCAACCCGCTCATGCAGCGTTCTCTCACTCCCTCCATCTTTCTCTTTCTATTTCTTTTCATTTTCTTACCTTGGGATTCACCATAAAATTGGCTATTTATAGCTGTTTTCATTTCTGGAAATATCCACAGCTAATCACAAGGATTAGTGTGGATGTAATATGCATCGGATGAGGATGGATGGCCATCAGGGTCTTCCCATCAGTTGGACATTGAGCGTGGGCCCCATATTTAAACTCTGATAAGCATTAAAGGGGATGAGCCACAAGATGGATGGCTTGGATTTGAGAAAAGGTTGACCCATCAAGATCCGTTATTGTCAGTCGGGTTAGGGAAGATGACTGGCTGGTAATGGTGTTTTCCTATTGGGTGGTTTATCCATAGATCACGACCGTTTGGACGATCCTTATATGGTCTAAAAGCCATGTAGGGTCCACTTAATGGTGCAGGAAGCGTCGTTAATCAAGACAGTTCGCTGCAGCTGAAAATCGTGTGCCATTACAATTTCTCATCATTTTCTCATTGCTAAGAAAAATATCAGGTAGACCTATTTCAGACGTCTAGGATTTGCCTGAGGGAAGCTTCTAGGCGCCAATGAACGGACGAGATACATTGTTACCATAAGTGGACAGATCCTTGCTGCTTTCTGACATATACGTGTGCATTTCTAGAAATGGTAGGATTGACTGGGAATTTCTCGCGTGCGTGGGTGGTAACCAACCATTCCAAACAGTTGGATTCTCCAGCAACACAAGCGACGTGGATTTTCTCTCCCCGTCAGCACCACTTTTTCATAACGCCCATCCAGTCGTTGCTCGTGCTTGCGTAGGGAACTTTTAATCACAAATCCAGGTGTGGTTAAGATCAGTGGGACTCTACAAATTAGATGGATGGTCTATATTTGGTTAGTGTATTCGAATGAATGTGATTCGCGTCTATGAATAGTGTCTGTCTTGAAAAGGGCACCAGGAGGGAGAAATTTTTGAATTTCCAACCCATTTGTGAATTTCATCGGATCAAAGCTGCTTTGACCTGATGACTTAATCCAGTGCACAATGTGCGAAAGTTATTGGTGTACACGCATGGCTTAAACGTGGGTTCCGTGTCATGATCTGGTTTGATCCATGCTGACCATAAGTCTAAGTGGTTCACCTAGAGTCTATGGCTCAAAGGATAACACGTATAAAGGGTTGAGTCTGTCTTTTGAAGGTTTGTAATTGGTGAGTGATCAATTATCATGGTTTCCAATTACCCTTGGTTAATCGAAGCCACAGGTTCCTTGTACAGGATTTACCAATCGCCTTTGACCAAAGGTGCCCCACACTCAGAAACCGGGCTCACAAAATTCTCGATCACCAAATCCAGCGCCGACAACCTCCGCAGTACCCCATTCTCGGCTCACAGTACCCATACACCAAGTTTCGATCCTGGGATTCTACAAGGAGGATTTTTAATATGATTTTTGATTCGTAATGAGCATAACCATAAGCATAACCTACAAACAATAACCACAAGAACATCATCACATAATTCACTATGATAAAAAACTTTAAGGTATAATGCATAAGAAGGGAAATACAAGATAATGATAATAACGAAAACTCCTGAAGCTCAGCTCTACGCTCATGTTGTGGCGAGGTTATGGTTGTGTCCTGCCGTCACCTACATGCATCAATCAGGCATAAGCTTATAGAAAGAGGAAATAAAGCATCGTCATATAAAATCGGAGACAGCATACAAGATACAATATATGATCAATCATCAAAGAGATGGGGATAATGCTCTCAAATTTCGGCCTCTCGCTCCCAAGATGCCTCATCAACATAATAGTGACCCTACTGAACGTTCACTAAGGGAATGACCTTGGTCCAGAGGACCTACTCCTTCCGATCAAGGATACGAACTGGCTGCTTAATGCAAGAAGCATCCTCGTGAACCTCCAGCGGCTGCCAATCAATAACAGGAATGATGTCTGACCCACACTTCCTCGGTATAGAGACATGGAAAACGTTGTGGACTCCGGACAATTGAGATGACAAGGCAAGATGATATGCCACGACGCCAATGCGCCCAGTGATCTCGAAAGGTCCTACGAATCTCACGGCAAGCTTGTGAAATGGCGGTAAAGACCACACTAATTGAAGAAGGAATATGCCAATGTGTCCTAGAGGGGGGTCAATAGGACTTTTTAAAAGTTTTTATGATTTATTTTGAATCCTATTTCACTAATCCTTTTATGTATATAATTATCAGGATTACTCAAACGTAACTCTACTGGCTTCTAAGCCTGGTAGAGGATCCAATCACAAACTACTTAAAGAGTAAACAATATAAAAGTCTAGTTCATGATGGATATGACTGTGTAAGTGCGTGTGGTGTGATTAAATATTCAGATGAGAAAGTATTAAAGTAAATCACACAATCATAAAAAAATAGTAATCTTAAACACAGTCATTTTATAGTGGTTCGACGATATGTCTACTCCACTCCCGGCTGCCGCACTCAACCCTTTAGTGTACCAGATTTCACTAAGGAGGTTTCCCAGGGTTCACCTTAGACATAAGGTTTTAAATCAGGTTCACCTTCAACCTTTATACAGAGGTTTCTACTCTGTTCACCTCTAACCATTGAGTTTTACTGGTTCACTCCTAACCCGATATTTATGCTCTCCATAGAGCAAGGGTCCACACAACGCACCCAGATGTTTATTCTCTCCATAGAGCAAGGGTTCACACAACGCACCCACTACATACACTCCCGTCGGAGGCCTCCTTGGGGACTTCAAAGGGTGATAACCACTTAAGACCCAATCCTAGAAATGAATGATCACAAGTGTCCTCTTGGACTCTTGATACTTACAAATAAGTTGATGAGTCTCATTCAGCGTAATGACGAAGATCTCCTCCTTATTGTTGAAGGGTCTTTGACTCCCTTGATCCGCAACATAAAAGATGCACCAGTACTAGTCTTCGGGGTGGGTCAAGGTTATGATGGAATCCTACGCTCTAAAGATTTTCATATAAGGAAGATAGAGTAGTTCCAATCTTATGCATTCAAGGCATCCCAGCTTAATGATTTGCCATTAAGGTAGTAGCTGGAGGATCCTCGATTGCGGAAGTTCATTCCCCAATCCACTCTATTGAATGTCAATGGTGAGGGTGGATTGGAGGATGAACTCCCTTGAGAGAAAAGGCTTTAGATATAAGATATAAGTTGAAACACTCAAAAGCTCCCTCTACTTTCTCTAACAGCAACAAAAGACAAGTCCTCTATATATAAGCAAAAAGTTTCAACGGATATAAAACGGTCACATTTATGACAGAATTCGATATCATCGAGAAGGTTCGATATCATCTAGTGTATACTCTTAATAGCATCGATGGTCTGCTCGATGACTCGGACTCAATGTCATACGTTTTTGAAAATCTTTGCTAATTGGTCGATAAATCGAAACTATTGTCTATGTCATCGGATTTCAAACTCCGATTCCATCGATGACAGGTTTGATCCATCGACACCTTGAAAAATGAGAGACTTGACTTTGAAATATTTCAGGTTTTTTATGAGTGATCGGGGAACCGTCGAGATCATTAGAGTTTGAATGTCGATGATATCGAGATCAGAGTCGATGCATCGATAAATCCACCGGATTTGACTTTAAGCTTGCTGGATGATTTATGTCTTTGTTCAATGCAATCGACCTGGTGTCGATATCATCGATATTTGAATATTGATTCTATCGAAGGGCCCCCCGATCATAGTTAAAAATAACCTGAAATATCTGTTATATGAAATGCGCGCCCACTATCGATATCATCGATGGACATCCGATCTTATCGATATTTGAATTCAGATCATATCAGACGGTCATTGATATATCGAAGGAATTAAAAATTTTTAGTAAAAAATAGGGGCGCCGAAAATCAGCCTGCCAATCTTATCGAGCCACTCTCGATGGACTAGAGATTTGAATATCGATGATATCGATATGTGTATCGATACATCGATAATTTGTCCAGTTATGTTGTGAAGTTGCTGGACATATTTAGTGTTTTTATCGATGATATCAATAGGTGTATCGATACATCTATAATTCGTCCAGTTATGTTGTGAAGTTACTGGACATATTTAGTGCTTTTATCGATGATATCAATAGGTGTATCGATACATCGATAAATCCATCCAGATAAATATTTAGTTGCTGGACACTTTTGGTCCTCTCATTGATAATATCGTTAAGGTATCGAGGACATTGACAGTGCAGGTCAATCATATCGAGGGTGAATCGATAAAATCGACATGGTGAGAAAAACTTAATGATTTTTCTATTTGCAAAAAATTTTCTCACCCTAAAACCCTATGATTTCTAACTTGTTTTTAAGGATTTTTCTTTACTTGGTGTTTTGGGACATGGGATGTGAGGCTATGATTTACCTTTGGCGAGCTTGCACACATCCGGTTGAGGCAGAAGCTTGAATTGATCTTCCTATTAGGCTCTGTAGACAGCCTGCCTACCATTCACGTAACTTGACAAACCAGGGCACTAGCAGGTGCACTTTCAATCTCTCCCTTTGTCAATTACGTGAGAAAATACCCAAAACACCCTAGGACACTGCTAGACAAACACACCCTAAATTGTGTGTACATGTTTTTACACAATTTTACAAAATCTAATGAACCATGTACACAACATATTATCTGCTCCCCCTTACTTTAATAACTCCCCCTTTCTTGGTGCAGCTACTCCCCCTAACACCTGCAACACATTAGATATACAATTTTCTGCTTGGGGTGTTTTGAACTGTTCTCCCCCTTTTTGTCAGTCATTGGCATAGGTATAGCAAGTGATATTTAATGAAGCTTGAAACACTTGGGAGAAGCAATCAGGTAGAACCAGATCATTGATGTATAAAAGTTGTAATGTAATTCAATCAAACATCAATTTCAGAAGTCATGAATGCATATTAGGTAAGATAAAGTAGTTGTTAATCATATGCAATCCATAACTTTGTAAAGAAAACAATTTAACCAAAAAGAAATGCTTCTCATCAGCAACCCTCATCGAGGTATACGCAAGCCAAAAAAAAAAACAACCTTGCCAAGTCTGTAATTTATCACACCCACAAATATGATCACAAATATTTAGGCCCAAAGCATTTCAGGAGAACTTCAGGGATGTGATAAATGTTTATCCCGAGTAAGATTATGGAGTAGGTAGCCATTTCATAACTTGTTTTGTTGTGCGTTGTAGGGCCACCAGTCGTTGTCGAACTTCGGAAAGATAGGCTTCGCAGTCATTAAGTCGCATCACAATGTGAGCATGTTCATCCAGAAGATCGTGTATACTGTCTCGTACAGAGATGTTTGGAATGACTTCAACAGAGTCGGAACTATGCAGCGGACTGCTACTGTCAGGAATTGAACCGGTTCTTCCACCACTAAACACATTTTTAAAGATGTTTAGTTTATGTATACCTTCATAATTGAACCACGCACATGGATGAGGGAGATCATGAGACGATGGCAGTCCGAATTGATGTGAAAGCTTAGATAGAAGACATGGAAATGGTAGTGTAGTGACGGATGCTTCTGTAGACACATGGATCAGCTGCTGTACGATCGGAGTGGGTAGGCATATTGGAATTCCCAAATGAATATCGTACAGAATGTTAAGCATGTATGGCGAAAGCCTGTTGCCGAAGACTTCACAGGGATAGACGTTAGAGCTAAAAATGTTGTGAAGAATCCTAAAGGTAGGATCAAGATGCTTGACATGAAGAACATTTTTGGCATTCCTGGGAATTGTGACACCATTACACAGTGCACGAGTGACTTCCCCCCACACCCCTAGACCATTCATATTTCGATTAGATACAGTTATTCCAGTCATTTTCATGTTAATCATCCTACTTACCTGGTTTGGTGTGATGTATTCAACCTGATTCATGACCATGACCGAGATAACTGGGAGATCATTTTCAATATGGTAAAGTAAACTTAGAAACTGATGTACCAAATTACATTGAAAATTTCCTCCAATGTTCACAACATTTTCCCATTTAATTTGTTTCAAGAGATCGATGATCCTAAAGGGCTCAATACTTTTTCTATGAACCATTCGTTCCGCCACAAGGTTTAAGTTGACTGAAGGGGAAGAGGCAGTTGCATCATGCTTACCTTTCATCTTTTCAGTTGATGTACGCAGTGGACGGACAATCCTTTGTCTTTTCCCATCTTGGAAAGATGAAATATCGAAGACTAAGAGCATCCGATGAGGCTCTTCTTCTTGATCTACTGATTCTTACCAAGCAGCGACTACCCATCCATTTGATCATGTTTTCAGTTTCCGAATTTTGATTTTTAACTTCAAGTTATAGGGAAGAACAACCGTCCCGACATTTCTGCTACCTGAAGAGACGTCGATGATATCGATTCTCAGTCGATGTGATAGACATTCACCAGTGACCAATCGACGCTCATATCGAAGGTGTATCTTTTTAAATTTTTCTGCAGTCTGACGATCGTTCATGTACAGAATAATATATCTATTAATGTTTTTGCAAAAATTATCAGCAAGATTTTGTATAACCTCTATACACCAAAAGTATAAACGTTTGAATGTTTACGGGCAAAAGAGGAGGTGAGAGACCTTAGATTGTTTCTTTGAACGCTCAGCAAAAACGCATCATTTTAGCAGGTATCCAGATTTTGATGCATGATCTGGACTAGTTTCTTCACTCCCAGTGTTTCTAAATGTCGATCCTTCCTTTCCCTATAATAATGTAGTAGTGGTTGTTTGTGCGATGACCCTTAATTTATGATTTTCCTAAATGATCTAGGATATCGCATTCTTCTTTGTTGAATTTGACCACATGCCCGTTATCATAGATTTGAGAGATGCTTAATAGATTATGTGCTAGTCCTTTTATGCAAAAAGCATTCTCATTTTTGAGCAAATCAATTTCTCTTATCATTCCTTGTCCAATTACATTGGCGGTGGCTCCATCTCTATAGGTGACTATCCCTTTATAAAGATTTTTTTAGTTGGAGAGAAAGGATTTGTTACCTGTGACATGTCTTGAGCAACCACTGTCAAGGTACCATTTGACCTCATTTCCTGGCAGACGATCTGAATGTGTAACAAGGCAATTTGTCTTTTCCTTAATCACCCACTTTGTGACAGGAGTTTTACTTGTGGTAGGTTTGTTCATCTTATCCGATTTGTCTACATGACTTAATGACTCCTTCATCCTATCAACTAGCTTGAGGGGTGATGATAGCATATTTCTTTTGTTCAGGTCATAAACTGACTCACCATTTTTGTGATGAGCTGAAATAGGTCTGATGTTACTACTAGAGGCAACAGATTTTCCAAAAGGTTGTGCATCATATTCAATTTTTGTTCTACCTTTTTCATAACGTAATCCCTTTTTGTCCTCTCCATATTTTCCCATGCCTAACAGTTTTTCTAATCTCTCACCATTTTGGGAAAATTTCAGTTCAGCTTGGCCATTTTTGGATTCCTCTAATTCAACTTGAAGTGTATGCTTTTCATTTTGAAGAATAATGTTTTTTCTCATTCAATGTTTTAATTTGTTTATTTAGTCTTTCAGACTCAGATTTAAGGGAAATGTTGATTCTTTCAAGTTTATCATTATCTAAATGATATTGTTGCAAATCATTAATCAGATGAGTATTGATATCTAAATTTTTGTCTAGATCTAGTTGTAGCAATTCCTTTTTGTTCTCAACTATTCCAAGTCTTTTGACAATATTGACGCTATGAATGTAAAGTTGATTGTAAGCGTCTTATAATTCATCTTGTTCTTTTTATTCCTCTTCTTCAATTTTCTCATTGTCATATAAAAATGACTCAGTAGCTTTCTATTCTTCCTCAGATTCAGTTGGAATGATTGAAGCAGTGGAGATCATGAGTATTTTCAATGATTTCTGATCTCCATCGCTTTCTGAGTCACTAGATTCTGAATTTGACTCCCCCATATCATCACATGTGGAGGCCATTGCCTTGTCCTTGCTTTTTCTGTTTGGGCATTCGGTAAATAGATGTCTATACTCTCGACAGGCATAGCATCGTGGCTCTTTGGTCCTTTTACCAAATTTGCCTGCAGAAGGTTTGTTCACCTTTCTTCCTCTAGAAGGACGACCACAATTCTTTTGAAAGAATCTTCTGAATTTTTGTGCCAGTAAAGCCACTTCTTTATCTTCATCTTCATCTTCCTTTTCACTTTTCACTGTCTTCATGAATTATTTACTTTAAGGTTTTTAGGATAGTGTTTTTGATTTTTGGGGTTGTGTGAAGTGTAGTTCAAAAGTTTGTAGGGAACCTACCAGTTCTTCTACTTTTATTTCATCCATGCTCCTACACTCCTTAATTGTTATAAGATTGGGATTAAACCGCTCCGGTAGGGCTCTTAGAATTTTTCTATAAATTTTCGGTAATAGAACTTTCTCTCCCAATCCACCCATGGAGTTACAAATAATATTCAACTTGGTGAAAAACTCCATAAATGTCTCATGCTCTTCCAATCTGAGACTTTCGAACTGTGAAGTCAGGAGTTGAAGTTTGGATCGCTTCACAGTGCTTGTGTCTTCATGGGTTGTTTCCAATTAATCTCATGCTTCCTTGGATGTCCCATACATACTTATCTGATTAAAAATATCCCGGGACAAGGCACAGTAGATAGCATTCATAGCCTTAGCTTCAGATATTTGCCTTTCTTTGTCGAATGTTGTCCACTTTTCTTTGGATTTGGGCTTTGTGATTGTTGTGCCACTGTCAAGTACAATTTGTTCAATTGGTGGCACATATCCACTTTCAACTATGTCCCAAACGTCATGATCCAAAGATCTCAGAAAGTATTGCATCCTAGCCTTCCAGTATGCATAGTTTGATCCGTCAAATACTAGAGGTCTAGTGACTGATGAGCCCTCTCCTTTGGCCATATTCCCAACTTTAGTCAAGATCACTCTCTAGGCGGTGAAGCCCTTAAAGAGAGACCCGCTTTGATACCAATTGAAATGGCAGTAAAGATCGCACTAGTTGAAGGAGGAATATGCCAGTGTGTCCTATAGGGGGTGAATAGGACTTTTTAAAAGTTTTTATGATTTATTTAAAATTATATTTCAGTAATCCTTTTATGTATACAATTATCAAGATTACTTAAACGTAACTCTACTAGCTTCCAAGCCTAGTAGAGGATCCAATCACAAACTACTTAAAGAGTAAACAATATAAAAGTCTAGTTCATGATGGATATGACTGTGTAAGTGTGTGTGGTGTGATTAAATATTCAGATGAGGAAGTATTAAAGTAAATCATACAATCATAAAAAAAAAATAGTAATCTCAAACACAATCATTTTATAGTGGTACGACGACAAGTCTACTCCACTGCCGGCTGCTGCACTAAACCCTTGAGTGTACCAGATTTCACTAAGGAGGCTTCCCAGGGTTTACCTCAAACCTAACATTTTAAATCAGGTTAAGCTTTAACCCTGGAGTTTTACTGGTTCACTCCTAACCAGATGTTTATGCTTTCCATAGAGTAAGGGTCCACACAAACCACCCAGATATTTATGCTCTCCACAGAGCAAGGGTCCACACAACGCACCCACTACGTACACTCTCGTCGGAGGCCTCCTTAAGGACTTCAAAGGGTGAGAACCACTTAAGACCCACTCCTAGAAAGGGATGATCATAAGTGCCTCTTGGACTCTCGATACTTATAAATAAGTTGATGAGTCTCATTCAGCGCAATGATGAAGATCTCCTCCTTGTTGTTGAAGAGACTTCAGCTCCCTTGTTCCGCAACACAAAAGATGTACTAGTACTAGTCTTCGGGTTGGGTCGAGGTTATGATGGAATCCTACTCTTTAAAGATTTTCCTATAAGGAAGATAGAGTAGTTCCAATCTTATGCATTCAAGGCATCCCAACTTATTAATTTGTCATTAAGGTAGTAGTTGGAGGATCCTCGAATGCGGAAGTTCATTCCCCAATCCACTTTATTGAATTTCAATGGTGAGGGTGGATTGAAGGATGAACTCCCTTGAGAGAAAGGGCTTTAGATAAAAGATATAAGTTGAAACACTAAAAATCTCTCTCTACTTTCTCTCACAGCAATAAAAGACAAGTCCTCTGTATGTAGGCAAAAAGTTACAACGGATATAAAACGGTCACATTTATGACAGAGTTCGATATCATCGAGCAGGTTCAATATCATCGAGCGTATACTCTTGATAACATCGATGGTTTGCTCGATGACTCAGACTTAATGCCATGCGCCTTTGAAACTCTTTGTCAATTGGTCGATGAATCGAAACTATTGTCAATGTCATTGGATTTCGAACTCCGATTCCATCGATGACAAGTTCGATCCATCGACACCTTGAAAAATGAGAGAGACTTGACTTTGAAATATTTCAGGTTTTTTATGATTGATCGAGGAACTGTCGAGATCATCGGAATTTGAATGTCGATGATATCAAGATCAGAGTCAATGCATCGATAAATCCAGCGGATTTAACTTTAAGCTTACTGGACGATTTATGTCTTTGTTCGATGCAATCGACCTGGTGTTGATATCATCATTATTTGAATATTGATTCTATCAAAGGGCCCCTGATCAGAGTTAGAAATAACCTGAAATATCTGTTGTAAGAAATGTGCACCCACTATTGATATCATCGATGGACATCCGATCTTATCGATATTTGAATTCCGATCATATCGGACGATCATTGATATATCGAAGGAATTTAAGATTTTCAGTAAAAAATAGGGGCACCGAAAATCATCCTGCCGATCTTATCGAGCCACTCTCGATGGACTCGAGATTTAAATATTTATGATATAGATATGTGTATCGATACATCGATAATTCGTCCAGTTATGTTGTGAAGTTGCTGGACATATTTAGTGCTTTTATCGATGATATCGATAGGTGTATCGATACATCGATAAATTTGTCTAGATGAATATTTAGTTGCTGGACACTTTTGGTCCTCTCATCGATAATATAGTTAAGGTATTGAGGACATCGACAGTGCGGGTAGATCATATTGAGGGTGCACCGATAAAATCGACAAGGCGAAAAAAACTTACAGATTTTCTTATTTGTAAAAATTTTTCTCACCCTAAAACCCTATGATTTTTAAGGGTTTTTCTTTACCTGGTGTTTTAGGATATGGGATGTGAGGCTATGATTACCTATGGCGAGCTTGCACACATCCAGTTGAGGCAGACGCTTGAATTGATCTTCCTATCAGGCTCTGTAGACAGTTTAACTTACCATTCACGTAACTTGACAAACCAGGGCACTAGCAGGTGCACTTTCAGCTTGCCCTTTTCTCTGAATCGAACCACACCCTTCATGGGAGAGACCTTGAGATACACTCTGTCCCCAACATCGAACTCCAAGGGATGACACCAACGATTAACAAACTCTTCTGCAGGCTCTGAACTGTGTGCATCATCTTCCTGATGATATCGATAGCCTTTAATGTCTGTTGAATAAGCTCGGGACCTAGGAGATGACTCTCTCCAACCTCAGTCTAACAACTCGGTGATCTACATGGTCTGCCATATAATGCCTCAAAGGGAGCCATGCTAATGGTCGCCTGATAGATGTTGTTGTATGCAAACTCAGCCAATCGCAGATGCTCATCCCAGCTACTCGAGAAGTCGATCGTGCAAGCTTTGAGCATATCCTCAAGGATCTGGTTGACCCTTTCGGTCTGCCCATCGGTCTACGAATGATACGCACTGCTGAGCCTCAAATTAGTGCCCATCACTCCTTGAAAGCTCCCCCAAAACTGAGAAGTAAACTTCGAGTCTTGGTTTGAAACGATTGAGACAAGAACAACATGCAGTCTCATGATCTCATCAACAAACAGTTTAGCGAGCCAGTCTGAATGCCAAGTTTCACAAATCACACGAAAATGTGTCAACTTCGTCAGACGGTCCACCATGACCCAGATGGTGTCATGTAAGTTCAATTGTCATTTGCCCCTTTGGTTGTCAAATTTTGTGGTGCCAAAAATACAATTTATGTCTTGTGTAGCATGTTGATTTGTATGTTCAAGTCACTGCATCAATGCTACAAGCTAAGAACAATGATCTACTTCAAGAATATCAAGTTCAAGTTATTTGTCAACTTCTGCAAGCTTGAATTATCATAATATTTCAAGAGCTACAATAGAAGACACGTTCTTGTTCAAGACTTAAGTACAACTCATGACTAGAGTATAAGATGAAGTCCAAGCTTAAGAAGATCTCAAGTTTAAGCTACATCAGAGATCTCAAGCTTCACAATCTTCAAAGGTCAACCATCATTATAAGAAGTGAAGACTCGATGTCCATACTTCACATTTAAGGTTTGCATAACCTTAGTTTGGCCTTAGGGTAGGTCATTTTATATACGTAATTCAAATAGAATATTTTTATAAGTGTTTCGTCCGTTCTAATACTAGTCCTGAACTCTGTTTGACTAGTCCTAGAACTAGCTCGACTAGTCCAAGAAATTACAAGACCGGTCCTAAGTTGTTGCAAAATTTCAGAAATTTTTGGTTGAGCTTCGACCAGTCATGGAGTCTGCTCGACCGGTTATAGGAATAGTGTCGACTCATTCACGGCCAGTCCTGCAGGTACGACTCAAACTCCAGCAATTATTCTTAGTTTCTCACGACTAGATATGCCGAGCAGGCCATTCCTCGACAAGAGGCCTCGCGCAAATTCTCCTCCTAGGATTTTATCACCACCAGCTTCGATGCGGTGACTGGGCGTGACTTGTACCTACTGTGGGAAGTCAGGCCACCCAGCGGAGAGCTACTTCGCGTGTATAAGAGAGTGATTTCTCCCTTCCGCAGAAGATTGATCACCTTTGTCCCCAGGCCATCTCAGTACCACCCTTGTGTACTATCCCTGCACATCCATCCTTCCAACCCCCTGCACCTCGATTCAGGTCGTCTCAGCGACCTATGGTGTCTCAGCCCAATCGACCTCAGCAGACACGTGTTCACGCGCTTACAACAGAAGAGCCAGAGACAGTACCTATGGCCTTCAAGGTCACTGCACATGTTCAAGGTACTCCTGTCTTCTTATTAGTGGACACTGGGACCACTACCTCTATCATTTCATGTGTGGCAGTTAAGCATCTAGCTTTACATACTACTCCCACGAAGGGCGTGAAACTCACTACTGCTACTGGGACTTTTTCAGATGTCACACGGGTGTGTGAGTGTTGCTCAGTAGATTTGGGTAGCAGGACAGTATTTATTGACCTCATTGTCGTTCCATTATGGCACTACGACACTATCCTCAGTATGGACTGGCTCAACAAGATGAAGGCAGAGATTGATTGTGATAATCGGGTCGTGACAGCCAGCTGAACTAACGGCATGGTCTTTAGTTTTCCAGTACAGGTTAGTTGGACATGTCGTATTTGATGTTACGTCGCTTTACTTGAGCATGTTGATGGGCCGACATTAGGAAACATGCCAGTAGTTCAGAAATTTTCAGATGTGTTCAGGATGATCCCTGGATTACCTCCTCAGCGCGAGATCGATTTTAGTATCAATCTTGTGCCTGGTACGACCCCCATTTCATTACCTATATATCGGATGCCTCCATGTGAGATGGAAGAACTGCGGAAATAAATTGACGAGCTCGTAGAGAAGGGCTTCATACGACCCAATGTGTCTCCTTGGGGAGCACCTATGTTGTTTGTCAAGAAGAAAGATGGATCGCTACGATTATGTATTGATTATCGTAGGTTAAGTTAATTGACTGTGAAGAACAAGTATCATTTACCTAGGTTAGACGATCTGTTTGATTAGTTGAAAGGGACACAATACTTCTCGAAGATTGATCTACAGTCAGGGTATCATTAGTTGCACGTCAAGGAAGAGGACGTGCAGAAGACGGCCTTCAGGACCAGTTTTAGGCATTACAAGTTTCTTGTGATGTCATTCGGTCTTACGAACGCACCGGCCGTGTTCATGGATTTGATGAACCGGGTATTTCGGTCATTTCTATACCGAATTATCATCGTGTTTATCAATGACATCCTGATATACTCTGCGACTTGGGAAGAGCACGATGAACACCTACAAGCCGTCTTAGATATGCTGAAGAAGAACCAATTGTTCGCACAGTACAAGATGTGCGATTTCTAGAAAGAGGAAGTCAAGTTCCTGGGACATGTGGTGTCTAAGGAAGGGATATCAGTTAACTGGAAGCAGCCTGGTTCGGTTACTGAGGTGAGGAGTTTTCTTGGTCTGGCAGGCTACTACCGATGATGCATTCGGGATTTCTCGAAGATAGCCAGACCGTTGTCTCAGTTGACATGGAAAGATCTGAAGTTTGCCTGGAATGAAAGCGTAGAAGCAGCTTTTCAGGAGCTGAAGGACATACTGACATCCACCCCTGTACTAGTATTGTCAGAGCAAGGGGTCAAGTATATTATATACACCAACACGTCTCGCATTAGTTTGGGCTGTGTCCTTGGAATTGGCAGTTAAGGAAACACGAGGAGAATTACCCTACACACGACTTGGAATTGGCAGCCGTCATCTTTGCATTAAAGCTCTAGAGACATTACCTCTACGAAGAGGAGTTCGAGCTTTTCTCTGACCACAAGAGCCTTCGCTATATATTCACTCAGCGAGACTTGAATATGAGGCAACACCGGTGGATTGAGACCTTGAAGGACTTCAAGTTAGAGGTTTCCTACCATCCTGTTAAGGCTAACCTTGTGGTAGACGCATTGAGCCGTAACAAGGCGATAGTATTTGCAGCTCCGCTGATGGTGGAGGAATGGCACATGGTGGAGTTCGTACAGGACTTTGAGCAGAAACTCACCATGGAGGAGCCATTCGTGAGTGTCGCACACATTTGGGTGCGGTCACTTATGGATGACAGGATTATCGAGGCCCAGAAGGGCGATGCGCGACTGTATGAGCTTCGAGAGCAAGCTAGCGATGACGGGGACTCCGAGTGGAGAGTTGACACAGATGGGGGCCTATGATACCGTGGCCGCCTATGCATCCAAGACATTCATGACTTGAGGCCAGAGATTCTCGAGGCCGCCCACAGATCGAAGCTTGCGATGCATCCTGGTAGCACGAAGATGTAGCAGGGCATGAAGAGAGCGTATTGGTGGGACAATATGAAGGCTCATATAGTGGAGTATATATCTCGTTGTCTCACGTGCCAGTAAGTTAAGGTTGAACATCGCCGACCTCCTGGACTACTTCAGCCCATGCCCATAGCTGAATAGAAGTGGGACTTCATCTCTATGGATTTCATATCAGGGCTACCGAAGACGAGGAAGGGACATGATTCCATCTGGGTGATCGTCGACCGGTTGACAAAGTCAGCTCATTTCCTTCCAATCAGAGTTTCAAACTCTGAAGACGATTTGGCCAGATTGTATATTAAAGAGATAGTGCGTCTGCATGGAGTTCCCTTGGAGATTGTGTCGGACAGAGACTCGCGATTCACATCTATCTTCTAGACTTATATCCAGGAAACGATGGGCGTGAAATTGAAGTTTAGTACTGCGTTTCATCCACATACAGATGGGCAGACGGAGCGGGTGAATCAGATTTTGGAGGATATGCTGCAGGCCTGTTGTAACGCCCTGAAAATCGGGGGTCGAGTATAACTCAACACCCAAGTTCCAATGCGTCACATATGCAACATAAATAGTGATGATTAAATGTTGTCTGTGTTAGAGCAATAAACATGAGTGAGATTATACCAAAATAGTAATTCATACTCCAGATCAATTGTATAAAGGCAAGTGGAAGACTGAAACTGTATATATAATGTATGTAAAGGAACAAAACCATCCTGATCTCTAGATTATGAACACTAACTGAGTATCCATATACATGTATTGTTTTTGAATAAAAGGGTTAAAATACAACTAAAGTTAAATCCTGAAATCCCCGCGATCCAGTCGGCCTAAGCGTAGCCGTCAGAGTACTGCATGTATGAGAACTCGTCCTATTCCTTATTGTATTCCGACTCTGCCTCCTGAATCGATGCATCCTCTATACCTGCAACAGAGTCTGGTTGGTGTGTATAACACCGTCCCGTAACGTAGGAGTGAGTAGCTAACTCAGTGGAACAATAAAGCATAGGTTAACATGTTATCAATTCAGTCAAGCAGTAATAATAAAGTAGTACAATCAAACAATCCTAATTACTCTTATTAAATGCAAGTATGAAATAACATGATGAATGCCCTTGCCAAACCACCCTCATGCGACATCATCTTATGTTCGCAGATGCATACCTCCCTCAGTGCTCCACATCTACTAGGCACATGCGGTGTGATGATGAGCATGATTACCGAATAGTTATTAGTCCATTTCAAACAGTAGTATTGGGAAACTAAGGTACCTCCCTTGTATCTGTAACACCCCGGATTTTTGCCAACCTGGGATTAGACGTCCTTAGGCAATGGATCAATCCTAATACAAGTTTAACTTCTTAAACGCTCAATTAAAGCCTCAAATCTCTTTTCAAACCATTTTCTTCACAAATCCCACCCTTCACTACCTTGTGCTTTCAATTTCTCAAAGCACCTTCACCCTAGACACTATCTTAAACTAGCTAAGTAGTATAACTTGGATCACTTTATATACAAACTACAAAGACCTGAGTACCACCTCGACCAGAAATCACTTAGGACTAAATCCTTTAGAAATGAGACAAAGTAACTAGGTGTGAAACCAGATTAGCTACGAAATCCGTTTGAATCGCTTTAAATACGATCTGCAAGACCCAAAACTTGTAGAATCATTGACGCTAGGTTACCCTAAAATCTAGGATCAATCTCATTACCCGGCTGCTCTCGGGAGCACATCGAAACTCCGTATCAGATCTGTACCACATGTCGGAAGTCCGAATAACTCGAAGTTAAGGAATTAGGACCGCCTCACTGGGCTCGACAACCATCTCACAAATCAAGTCCAGACAATGTCCCATGGCCATTCGATCGTGTCCGGAGCGAGGGAGTGTGAAAACCACCATTTCCTTTACAAAATAAATATCTTGAATAGTGATCTGGCATCATTTGTTTGAGGATCAGTAGATAAGCAACCAGGCATCGAGAATCTAACCAAATTACACCCTCGGATCGGGGAAAAATTTCATACACATTTACATGTACTCGGAATCTCGATCGAGATCCGCCGACCGTTGAGCTGGCCGGTCCGCCACGCGTGATCTGGAATCCCGACCGAAATGAAAACTTAATAGAACGTAGATCCGGCGTTAGTGAGCTTAAGTCCAACCTTTGGCTCAAGGAGGCCTTGAGAAGTCCTCCGTTGAGCTGAAACAGTCCGCTTTGGACATAACCTATGTATACTTTGTTCCCGAGTCTATTTCGGTGAGTTTTGAGACTATATAAGGACCTTAAACCCTCTCTCATGGCAGCCATACGAATTTGGATTTGAGAGAGAGAAAAGAGAGAGAAAGTGTGGGAGATTTGGGAGAAACTCCCTGCTGCTGTTCCCTGCTGGTATCGGTGCTTAACCACCTCATTCTTGCCGCTTTCCCGGCGATTCCGGCGTCATTTCTAGGTAATAAACCCTAACCCTAACCTGTTTGGAGGATTAGACAGTTGTAGGTTAGGAAATAGCTAACCTATTTCATTCTGTAGGTTGCCAAACTCCCGTATACGGAAGCTTAGCGAACCTATCGACTCCGTTACGATTCTACGACAAAAGGTGCGGACTTTAGGTGTATATGTTATGGTTTTCAACGCTTTCAATATCAGATAATGATAGATTCATGATCTGCATGCAATTGCACATGTACAAAATGCTTTCCGTTTTCTGTTTCGATTAGAATTGTATAATTTGAAAATTTACATACTCTAGGTATTCGTATAAAATACCGTATACGTATTTTTTTTGGAAATTTGTTTGACATGTTTATTTGACGTATGGATATATGACGTATGGATAAAATACTTATTTGGCGAAAGGATTCTCCTAAATACATGTTTACTAATAAACACTATGTATGTAGAAATACGGTATTGTAAGAAGTACCGTATATATGTATATTTTAGTGATGTGTTTATCATGATTAATTGTCGTATAAATATATTATGTGCGTATAAAACATTTGCTTGGCGAAGGGAATCGCCATAATACATGTTTGCTTGTATACACTATGTATGTTGAAAATGCGTATTCTAGAAAATACTGTATACGTATAAATATTGGGAGATGAATTTATCATGATTATTTGCTGTAGTAATATATTATACATGGATAAAATACTCACTTGGCTAAGGGATAGCCCTAATACATGTTTTGCTAACATACACCATGTATGTTGTAATAGTTTATTCTAAGTGTTTGTGAAAATGATTGAATGAGTACCGAATTCTCATTCGTACTCGCCATGACTAGTTGTCATGGGTTCATAATTGTTGTATTGGCGATACCCCTTTGACGAAAGGATTTGCCCTAAATCACGCCACGGCCAATAGACACCATAAAATGTGTGGCCCAAGTGTTTGTGGAAATGACTGAATGAATATGGAACTGGGATTCCTGCTTGCCATGACTATCCGTCGTGGGTGTACGCGTGTTATGATTGGGGCAACTCCCTAGTGAAAGGATTTGGCCTAATGCCTATGTGATCGACATATGTCATGTATGTTGATGTATGTTTGTTTAAGTGTTTCTTGAAATGTCTGAATGAGTAGTAGTTAGCAAATTGTAATGTATAAGGGTGTTGAGATATGATTCTCAACCTCTTTTAACTATGTGTATGATCTCCTTGGATTGTTGTGTGATTAGGAATTGAACATGTATAAAGTCATGCTTGTGTTGTGATTCATAACATGCTCAACTGCTTTATGATTATAACTATGTAATGCATATGTTTAAATTTATATTTACGTTGTATGATCCGTCATGGGTGATGGGGGAGCGGAGCAACGAGTGCGTGCAACAGCCCTGGCAGCCCTAAACGGATAATACCATACCTTGATTGTATGAGTTGAATCTTGATCCATTACTGCTTTATCTATCTGCAAGTTATTGTGTTTGGGGCTATGATTATAGTCCAGACAATCGGTACATTGAATTCGTGGCTGTGATTCATTTGCCACGTGAGATGTGTTCGACGAACTCGAGTCGTACTTCGGTTGGCGATAGTGGTTGGCCACGCGAAGTGCTTATGCACTTCATGTCGTTCAACTTGTTGTGCGCTCGAGCTAGCCGAGCTCATCAAGTAACCCGATCTGTCTAATGTATGTTCACCATGTTTGGACGCTACTGCTTGAACCTAGGGTACCAAACTTACCAGTGAAATCCCTTTTAACCATGGTACCTCGATCCGCTAAGACTCATGAGCCGAGCATGGTGGTATGGGACACCGTGGTCGAGTTGTCGGCCTCTGGCCGGGCCACGTGCCTCCCCGTAGTGACCAGTGAGTAACCAGACTCGTGAGCCGATTATGGTGGTATGGGACACTATATTCGAGCTGTCGATACTTACGGCGAGAGCCGAGCACGGTGAGACCTGTGCTCATGCTGACGGCGACGAGTCCTCCGTAGTATCTTCGAGTATACTCCAAGGGTCTGTGATTGGCGACGAGTCTTTCACAGCAATTAGAGTATGAGTTGAGCCGAGTACGGTGAGACCTGTATTCGAGCTGATGGCTAGTGATTGAGCCGAGAACGGTGAGACCTGTACTCGAGCTGACGGTCAACAATTGAGCCGCATACGGTGAGATCTGTATCCGTGCTGACGGGTGACGAGCCCTTTGTGATGCCTTCGCTACGCCTCTCAAACCATAATATCGTATGAGATTAACTAGGGACGACCCTAGAATGGATCATGTTTGGGAATGATACAAGGGAGGTACCTTAGTTTCCCAATACGCTTTGTTTGAAATGGACTAATAATAACTCGGTAATCATGAATCTCATCGCACCGCATGTGCTTAGTAGATGTGGCGCACTGAGGGAGTTAAGCATTCGCGAACGTAAGATGATGTCGCATGAGGGTGGTTTGGCAAGGGCATATAGCATCATGTCATTTCATTCTCGCACTTAATAAGAGTAGTTAGAATTGTTTGATTTGTATTGCTTTATCATTCTACCTTGGTGAATTGATAACATGTTAACCTATGCTTTATTGTTCCACTGAGTTGATCACTCACTCCCACGATACGGGACGGTGTTCCGAACACCTACCAGACTTTGTCTGATTGCAGATGGCGACGCTATTTCTGAGGCGGAGCCGGACTTCTATGACGACGGGAATGCTTTCTCGTATATGCTATTTTCTGGCGGCTTCGTGAGAGCCGTACCTTGATTGTCGGGGCTACAGGGATGTTGACTAGATCATACTACACAACTTGGTATAATTTACTTGTAATTATTTAACATAGTAATTTTATCACACTCGGAGACTCATCACAGTTTATATATTTTATCTATCTATCACAGTCTTCCGCTTGCTAATTTATTGTCTCTAGAGTATGATATTCTGTTTTGGCTTAATCTCACTCATGTTCAATGCACAAATACAGTCAACATTCAATCATCATTCATTTTGTTGCATAAGTGATGTTTTGGAACTCGGGAGTTGAGTTTATGCTCGACCCCCGATTTTCAGGGCGTTACAGTATCATTCCTAAACATGATCCATTATAGGGTCGTCAATCCTAGTTAATCTCATACGACAATGTGTTTCTAGGTCACTGCAGAGGCTGTCAGGGCTGTTACACGGAATCGTTGCACCACTCCCCCATCACCTCTTTAACAATTCATCACTATACAGATACAGACCTAACTCATACTCTATACACTGCGGCAAAACTCGGCGCCTCACCGCAAATTCAGAGTATGCTCGAGGTCACTACAAAGGGCTGTCAGGGCTGTTACACATAATCGTTGCACCACTCCCCCATCACCTTATCAATGTAGGCCGACAGCACGAATATAATGTCTCATACCACCATAATCGGGTCACGATTCTGGTTGCAAACTGGTCATTACGGGGAGGCACGTGGCCCCAGCGTAGGCCGACAGCTCGACCACAGTGTCCCATACCACCATGCCCGGCTCATGAGTCTTAGCGGATCGAGCTACCATGGTCAAAAGGGATTCCACTAGTAAGTTTGGTACCCTAGGTTCAAGCAGTAGCGACCAAACATGGTGAACATACATTAGACATATCGGGTTATTTGACGAGCCTGACTAGCTCTAGCGCACAATCAATTGGACAACATGAAGTGCATAAGCACTTCATGTGGCCTAACCACTGTCGCCAACTGACGTACGACTCGGGATCGTCAAACACATCTTACGTGGCGACACGAAATCTCAGCCACGATCTCAAGTCTGGTACCGATTGTCTAGACTATAGGCATAGTCCCAAACTCAATCAATCCTAATTCATAGCATGTGGAGTAAAGCGTAATAAGCAAAGTAATTCAAGCATGTTAGTAAGCATGTCATAAAGCATGTTATAAAGCACTACATAAATAGGAATACAAACACATGAATTACATGAGTAAGCGATTTAAGTAAACATCCTAGTGGAGGAAATCATACAGGTCTCTAAGGTAGTTGAGAATCCCATCTCAACACCCTCCTAAGGCATCAACATCCAAACACTTACTCACATAAGCATTTTCACAAACACTTAACATACACTTTTTCAACATACTTAGTGTATGTTAGTATACATGTATTAGGGCGAGTCCATTCGCCAAGCAAGTATTTTACGCATATATAATATATTTATTCAACAAATAATCATGGCAAACACATCTCTAAAATATGTATGTATACGGTACTTTCTACAATACAGTATTTCTACATACATAGTGTATATTAGTAAAACATGTATTTGGGTGAATTCTTTCGCCAAATAAGTATTTTATCCATGTATCGTATATTCATGCAACAAATAATCATGTCAAATACATTTCCAAAATTTATACATATACGATATTTTCTACGAATACCTAGAATATGTAAAATTCCATAATCTACATCTTTAATCGAAACAGAAAACAGAAAGCACTTTGTACATGTGTAATTGCATGCAGATCATGAATCTATCATTATCTGACATTGAAAGCATTGAAAACCGTAACCTATACACTTAAAGTCCTCACCTTATATCGTGGAATCGTAACGGATCAGCTAGGTTTTCCAAGCTTCCGTATTCGGTAGTTTGGTAGCTTAAAGAATGAAATAGGTTAGCTATTCCATAACCTACAACCAACACACCCCAAAACATATCTAGGGTTAGGGTTTCTTACCTCAAAATGAAGTCGGTATCGCCGGGAAAGCGGCAAGAACGGAGTGGTGGAGCTAGGGTAGGGGGAGGAAACAGCAACAGGGAGATTCTCCCACTTCTCTCACTCTTTCTCTCTCTTTTCTCACTTCTCTCTCTAGGGTTTTCCTCAAATTTGTATGGCTGTGAGAGAGGGTGTTCTACCGTCCTTATATAGCCTAAAACCTCTCCAAACTAGACTTGAGGACAAGGTATACTTAGGTTATAAGCAAAGCAGCGTTATTTCAACTCAACGGAGGGTTTCTGGTAGGCCTCCTTGAGCCAAAAGTCGGACTTAAGCTCACTTACCTTGGATCTACGTGGAGTTAAGTTTTCATCTCAGTCAGATTCCCAGATCATGCGTGGTGGACCAGTTTCAATTCAACGGTCACCGGGTCTCGATCCGAAATACCGAGAACATGTAAATGTTTTTGAATTTTTTCCTGATCTGAGCGTGTATTTGGGTCAGACTCTGACGGTCTGATAACTTACAATTTGACCGCAAGTAACAACTCTCAGATCACTATTCATGTAACGCCCTGAAATTCGAGGGTCGAGTATGAACTCAACTCCCGAGTTCCAACGCATCACTTATGCAACATACATAATGATGGTTAAATGTTGTCTGAGTTAGAACAATAAACATGAATGAGATTATGCCAAAAACAGTAATTCATACTCCAGTTCAGTTGTATAAGGGCAAGCGGAAGACTGAAATTGTATATTTAAGGTATGTAAAGAAACAAAACTTTTTGTGAACACCAGAGTATGAACACTAACTTAGTACCCAAATATATGTACGATTTCTGAGTCAAAAATCAAAATACAATCTAAAAGATGAGTCCTGAAGTCCCCGCGATGCAGTCGGCCTAAGCATAGCCGTCAGAGTACTGCATAAATGAGAACTCATCCTGGTCCTCGTCGAAATCGGGCTCCGGCTCCTGAACCGTCCCGTTGATCTATGCAGAATAGAGTCGGTTGGTGTTGCAAACACCGTCCCATAACGTGGGAGTGAGTAGCTAACTCAGTGGAAAAATAAAGCATAGGTTAACATGTTATCAATTCAATCAAGCAGTAATGATAAAGCAGTACAAATCAAACAAGTTTAACTACTCTTGATAAATGCAAGAATGAAATGACATGATGATGTATGCCCTTGCCAAACCACCCTCATGCGACAACATCTTACGTTCGCGAATGCATAACTCCCTCAGTGCCCCACATCTACTAGGCACATGCGGTGCAATGATGCGCATGATTTTCGAGTTGTTATTAGTCCGTTTCAAACAGCAATATTGGGAAACTAAGGTACCTCCTTTGTATCATTCCCAAACATGATCCATTCTAGGGTCGTCAGTCCTAGTTAATCTCATACGATATTATGGTTTGAGAGGCGTAGCGAAGGCATCACAAAGGGCTCGTCACCCGTCAGCACGGATACAGATCTCACCGTATGCGGCTCAATTGCTGACCGTCAGCTCGAGTACAGGTCTCACCGTACTCGGCTCAATCACTAGCCGTCACTCGAATACAGGTATCACCGTACTCGGCTCAACTCATACTCTAGTTCTTTGTGAAAGACTCGTCGCCAATCACGGACTTGGAGTATACTCGAAGATACTACAGAGGACTCGTCGCCCGTCAGCACGAGTACAGGTCTCACCGTACTCGGCTCTCACCGTAAGTATCGACAGCTCGAATACAGTGTCCCATACCACCGTATTCGGCTCACGAGTTTGGGTTGCTCAATGGTCACTATGGGGAGGCACATGGCCCCAGCATAGGCCGACAGCTCGGCCACGGTGTCCCATACCACCATGTCCGGCTCATGAGTCTTAGCGGATCGAGGTACCATGGTTAACGGGATTACCACTGGTAAGTTTGGTACCCTAGGTTCAAACAGTAATGACCAGACATGGTGAACACACATTCGACATATCGGGTTAATTGACGAGCCTGACTAGCTCGAGCGCACAACAAGTTGGGCGATATGAAGCGGAAAAGCACTCCCTGTGGCCAACCACTATCGCCAACCGAAGTACGACTCGGGTTCGTCAGACACATCCATTGTGGCAACATGAATCTCAGTCACAATCTTAAGTCTGGTACCAAATGTTTGGACTATAGACATAGTCCCAAACTCAAACAGTTCTCATCAATAGCATGTGGAGTTAAGCATGATAAACAAAGTAACACAAACATGCTAGGAGGCATGTCATAAAGCATATTATAAAGAATGATATAAAGCATGATATAAAGCATGTTATAAAGCATGATATAAAGCATGTTATAAAGCATGTAATATAGCACTATATAGCACTATACAGATAGGGATACAAATACATATACATCATATGTGAGTGGTTGTAGTAAACAACCACATGGAGGAAATCCTACATGTCTCTAAGGTAGTCGAGAATTCCATCTCAGCACCGACCTATGGTGTAAACATCCAAGCATTTACTCTCACAATCATTTACACAAACACTTGGAGTACGCTATTTCAACATACATGACGTATATTAGTAAAACATGTATTAGGGCTATTCTTTCGCTAAGCTAGCATTTTATCCATGTATATCGTAATCATACAGCAAATAATCATGACAATTACGTTTCCAAAATTTACACGTATACGGTATTTCTAGAATACACAATTTCAACATACGTAGTATTTACAAGCGAACATGTATTACGGCGATTCTTTTCGCCAAGAAATTAATTTATACGCACATAATATATTTATACAACAATTGATCATGACAAACACATCGCTAAAATATACACGTATATGGTACTTCTTATAATACCGTATTTCTACATACATGATGTATATTAGTAAACATGTATTTAGGCGAACCCTTTCGCCAAATGAGTATTTTATCCATACATCATATATCCACACGACAAATAAACATGTCAAATACATTTCCATAAAAAATACATATATGGTATTTTATACGAATACCTAGAGTATGTGAAATTCCAAATTCTACAATTCTAATCGAAATAGAAAATGGAAAACACTTTATACATGTGCAATTGCATACAGATCATGAATATATCATTATCGGACATTGAAAGCGTTGAAAACCGCAACCTATACACCTAAAGTCCTCACCTTTCACCTTGGAATCTCAACGAATCAGCAAGGTTGGATGAGCTTCCGTATTCGGGAGTTTTCTAGCCTAATGAGTGAAATCGGTTAGCTATTTCACAACCTAAAGCCTATACACCTCAAATCAGATATAGGGTTAGGGTTTCTCACCTTAAAACGGAGTCGGTGACGCCGGAAAAACGTCAAGGAAGGGGTGGTGCAGCCGGTTGGATGATCTACAACAGTAGGAGGAAAATTCTCCCACAAATCCCAAGCCTTTCTCTCCTTTTTCTCTCTCTCTCTCTCTAGGGTTTTATCCCAAATTCGTATGGCTGTGAGAGGGGCTGTTCTAAGGCCCTTATATAGCCAAAAACCTCCCCAAAATAAACTCAGGTTCAAGGGTTACTGCTATTATAAGTATTTCGGCGATGTTCCAGCTCAAAAGAGTGTTTTTGGTGGCCCCCCTTGAGCCAGACGTCAGACTTAAGCTCACCACTCATGGATCCACGTGGGATTATGTTTTCAACTCGATCGGATTCCCAAATCACACATGGCGGACCAGCTTCGGTTCAACGATCGGTGGGCCGTGATCAGAAATTCCAAGTACATGTAAATGTTCACGAAATTTTTCCGATCCGAGGGTGTAATTTGGTCCGATTCGACGGTCTGGTTGTATCACGATCCGCAACCGAATGGTGCTAGATCACTATTCCGATTTTTATTTTGTAAAGGAAAGAGTGATTTTCACACTCCCTCACTCTGGGACTCAAGCGAATAGCCGCGGGACATCGGCCCTGGACTGATTTCCGAGATGGTTATCGAGCCCGAGGCGGTCCTAAGTCCTTAACTTTGCGTTAATCGGATTTCCGATGTGCGGTCTAGACCTAATACGAAGTTTCAAGTCATTCTCGAGAATAGCCGGGTAATGAGTTTGATCCTAATCTTTAGGGTAACCTAGCGTCAATGATTCTACAAGTTTTAGGTCTTGCAGATCATATTTAAAGCGATCCCAACGGATTTCATGGCTAATCGAGTTTAGCACTTAGTTAACTTTGTTAAATTTCTAAAGGATCTAATCCTAATTGATTCCTGGTCGAGGTGGTACTCAAGACAAAGTACGAAAATTTACAGGTCGTTACAATTCATAATATTTATTTTATAAAGAAAACAAGTGTTTTCACACTCCTTCGCCCCGGACTCAAGCGAACAGCCGTGGGATACTGTCTGGATTTGATTTCTGAGTTGCTTGTCAAGCCCAGCGAGGTGGTCCTAAGTCCTTAACCGCATGTTATTCGGACTCCCGATGTACGGTCCAGACTTAATACGGAGTTTCAATGTGTTCCCGAGAGCACTCGGGTAATGAGTTTGATCCGAGATTTTATGGTAACCTAGCGTCAATGATTCTACAAGTTTTGGGTCTTCCAGATCGTATTTAAAGCAATTCTAGCGGATTTCATGGCTAATCTAGTTTAACACTTAGTTAACTTTGTCAAATTTCTAAAGGATTTAATCCTAAGTGATTTCTGGTCGAGGTGGTACTCGAGCCATTGTACATAAATTTACGAGTCGTTACACCTGTGTTTTAGACTTTAAGGACAGTTGGGATGACTGTCTCCCGTATGCAGAGTTCACCTACAATAACAGTTTTCAGGTGGGTATTAGTATGGCTCCTTACGAGGCCTTGTATGGGCGCCCTTGCCGAGCATCGCATTGCTGGGTAGAGGTTGGCCAGCGCAGTTTAATTGGCCTAGAGTTAGTACAGGCGACCTCAAAGAAGATCGATATTATCAGGTGTCGACTTCTTACAGCGCAGAGCAGAGAGAAGAGTTATGCCTATACGAGGCGGTGACCACTTGAGTTTGAAGTTGGAGACCATGTATTCCTCTAAGTTTCTCCCATGAAGGGAGTCCTTCAGTTTGGCAAGAAGGGGAAACTTACGTTGCAGTTCATTGGCCCTTTCTATATACTTGACTGAGTGGGTGTGGTGGCACACCGCCTGGCTTTGCCCATACCACTTGCGGGTGTGCATAACATGTTTCATGTTTCCATGTTAAAGAAGTACGTTCCTAATCCATGTTAAAGAAGGACTCCCTTCATAGGGAAAACTCTGAGGAATACATGGTCATCGACCTTGAACTCAAGCGGATGCCACCTCATATTAGCGTAACTCTTTTGCCTGCTCTGCGCTGTAAGAAGTCGGCGCCTGATGATGTCGACCTTCTCTGTGGTCACCTGTACCAACTCTGGGCCAATCAGACTATACTCGCCAACCTCAGCCCAACAATACGGTGCTCTCCAAGGATGACCATACATGGCCTCATATGGCGCCATACCAATACTCGCCTGGAAGCTGTTGTTGTAGGCGAACTCTGCGTAAGGAAGACAATCATCCCAACTGTCCTTGTCCAACACACATGCCCGTAACATATTCTCCAGAATCTGATTCACCCGCTCTGTCATCAGTCTGAGGATGAAACGCCGTACTGAACTTCAACTTCACACCCATCGCTTCCTGGGTACGAGTCCAGAAGATAGATGTGAACCGAGTGTCTCTGTCTGACACGATCTTTAAAGGAACTCCATGCAGACGGACGATCTCTCTGATGTACAATCTAGCCAGCTCGTCTGCAGAGTTCGTGACTCTGATAGGGAGGAAATGGGTCGACTTGGTCAACTGGTCCACAATCACCCAAATGGAATCGTGTCCTTTCCTCATATTCGGCAATCATTATATGAAATCCATGGAGATGAAGTCCCACTTCCACTCTGCTATGGGCATGAGCTAAAGAAGTTCAGGAGGTCGGCGGTGTTCTGCCTTGACCTGCTGGCACGTCAGACAACGAGAAACGAACTCAGCGATGTGGGCCTTCATGTTATCCCACCAATACGACCGTCTCATATCCTGGTACATCTTCGTACTACCAGGATGCATCGCAAGCTTCGAGTTATGGACAGACTCGAGAAGCTCGTGTCTTAAGACGGGTATGTCAGGAATGCATAAGAGGCCACGGAATCGTAGACCCCCATCTGAATCAACTCTCCACTCGGAGTCCTCGGTGTCGCTAGCTTACTCTCGAAGCTTAAACAACCGCACATCGCCCTTCTGGGCCTCAACAATCTTGTCATCAACTAGTGGTCACACCCAAACGTGCGCAACACACTCGAATGGCTCCTCCACGGTGAGTCTCTGCTCGAAGTCCCGCATGAACTCAACCATGTCCCACTTTGCTATCATTAACAGAGCCGCAAATGTTATAGCCTTCTTGCTGCTTAACGGATCTGCCACAAGGTTCGCCTTGCCCGGATGGTAGGAAATCTCGAACTTGAAGTCCTTCAAGGTCTCCATCCATCGACGTTGTCTCATATTTAAGTTCCGCTGTGTGAATATGTACTTAAGGCTCTTATGGTCACAGAAAAGCTCAAACTCCTCTCCGTAGAGGTAATGTCTCCAGAGCTTCAATGCAAAGATGACAGCTGCCAACTCCAGGTCGTGAGTACGGTAATTCTCCTTGTGCTTCCTTAATTGTCTCAAGGCATACGAAATCACCCTGTCCTTCTGCATAAGGACACAACTTAAACCAACGCGAGACGCGTCAGTGTATATCGTGTACTTAACCCCTTGCTCTGGCAATACTAGCACAGGGGCGGACGTCAACATGTCCTTCAGTTCCTTGAAAGCTGCTTTCGCCTTCTCATTCCAGTCAAACTTCAGGTCCTTCCTTGTCAACTGAGACAATGGCCTGGCAATTTTTGAGAAATTCGGAGTGAAGCTCCTATAATACCCTGCCAGACCAAGGAAACTCCTCGCCTCGGTAACTGAGCCAGGCTGCTGCCAATCCTAAACCTTGGCTACCTTAGCAAGGTCCACTGCTATCCCATCCTTGGACCCCACATGTCCGAGGAACTTGACTTCCTCCTGCCAGAAGTCGGACTTCTTATACTGCGCATATAACTGATTCTTCTTCAACGTATCCATCACCGCTCTCAGGTGCTCCTCGTGCTCCTCCCGAATCGTAGAGTATATCAGAATGTCATTAATAAAGACAATGACAAATCGATATAGGAATGGTTGAAGTACTCGGTTCATCAGGTCCATGAACACGGCCGGTGCGTTCGTAAGACTGAACGACATCACTAGAAACTCGTATTGCCCAAAGCATGTCCTAAAAGTCGTCTTCTTCACCTCCTCATCTCTGACGCACAACTGATGATATCCTGACTGCATATCAATCTTTGAAAAATACTTCGCTCCCTTCAACTGATCAAACAGATCATCTATCCTAGGCAGAGGATACTTGTTCTTCACCGTGACTTGGTTCAACCTATGGTAATCAATACATAACCGTAGCGTCCCGTCCCTTCTTCTTCACAAATAGGGCAAGTGCTCTCCAATGAGACACACTAGGTCGTATGAAACCCTTCTCTACTAGCTTGTCAATCTGTCTCCGCAGCTCCTCCATCTCACATGGAGGCATACGATAAGTCGGTAATAAGATAGATGTCACGCCAGGCATAAGATCAATGGTTAAATAGATCTCACGCTGAGGAGGCAAACCAGGAATAGTCTTAAACACATCTGTAAACTCCCGAACCACCAGCATATCTTCTAATGCCGGACCATCGATCGGTGCTAATAAAGCAGTATAAAAGTCAACACGGCAGGGCCAACTGACCTGCACTGGAAACGTGAAAGCTATGCCGTCAGATCCATAGGTCGTCACGACCCGAGTATCACAATCTATCTCTGCCCTCACCTTAGTGAGCCAGTTCATACCGAGGATAACGTCGTAGTGCCATAGCAGAGCAACAATGAGGTCGACGAGCACTGTCCTGCTACCCAAATCTATGGAGCAACCCTCAGATATCCGTGCGACATCCAAAAAAGTCTCAGTGACTGTAGTGAGTCTCAATCCCTTCATGGGAGTAGTACGCAAAGATAGACGCTTAACTATCCCATATGAAATAATAGAAGTAGTGGACCCAGTGTCCACCAATAAGGAGACGGAAGTATCGTGAATGTGGGTCGTACCCTCAAAAGCTATCGGGGCTGTAATCGACATCTTAGGTGCCTCAGCAACAAGCGTATGTACTTGAGCCTGCTACTGACTGTTCGGCTGTGGAGCCAAGGGCCGTTGAGGCAGCCTGAAGCGTGATACAGGAGATCGGAAGGAAGGATGAGCAGGGGCAGTCCGTAAAGGTGGTGCTGATATGACCTGAGGGCAAGGGCGATTCAGCCTTTGCGGCGGTAAGAACCCGCTAGCCATCATACGTGAAAAATAGCTCTCTGCAGGATGCCCTGGTTTCCCGCAATACATACAGGTTACAAGAGGGCGCCTCATAGGAACTACTGGCACCGTGCCCCTGGGGGGAGAGTCGATACGAGGCGTCTTGCCTAAGAAAGGCCTGCTCTACACCTCTGGTCGTGGTCTCGTAACCATAGTACCACGAGAACGTGTCAGCCAATCAACATCCTGCTCGGCCATCATAGACATGTGAACCAGCTCCGCATAAGAAGGTATACTGATGCAACACATCTTCGACCGTATATCAGGTCGCAAACCTCCAGAAAAATGACGCATCCACATCTGCTCATCAACCATGATGGTCGGGACAAAGCGGCCCAACTCCGTGAAGCGGTGCTCGTACTCAGTAACAGTCATGCCTCCCTGCCTGAGGCATAGAAACTCATCCTCTCACTCATGTTTGTAGGTCTGTGGGTAATACTTCTCGTGGAAGTGGAACTCGAATGTTGCCCATGTCCACACATAGTCCGCTGCGACAGACCGCGGTACGCTGTCCCACCACAGGCTGGCCTCCCTCTCGAACATGAAAGTGGCCAACTTTACCTACTCTGCCTCAATACAGTGCAGCATCTGTAGCATCTTGGAGATGCGGTCTAGCCAAAACTCAGCCTCCTCGGGTCTGTGAGAACCCATGAATGAGGGATGCCTCAAGCGCTGGAATCGCTCGAGTAGGCCACGAGTACTAACATCTCCCGGGGGGTACGCCACAGGTGTGGACAGAGGCACATCCCTAAATTGAGCAGGTGGCCCGGTAGCCTCAGTAGGGCGTGTGGATGTCGGAGGTGGAGTCGTACTCCCACCCTGAGATAAGGCCTCAGCAATAGTGGCCATAAGCTGCTAGTGTTGGTGCTGCTGCTGCTGCATCTACTGCTGATGCATCATCAACATCAACTGCTCAATCCTATCAGTCGGTGGAGCAGCCTGTGGGTCATGCTGTGAAGATGACGCTCAGTTCTACTCACAAACCGGGGGTGTATAAGGTGGTAGTCCACTAGTAGGACCACCAGGAGGCTGATCAGAATCTAACCCTTGGTCCGTAGGACCACCTCTACCAAAAGGAGTCTGGTCCATCGAGCCAGTAAGAAGGAGGTGTGTCGTGCTCCTCGTATACTGCCGCGGCATGCCCTATACAACATAGGGTGCAACGTTGGTGAGATTAAAGCATATCAACACATTATATAAGCACTTTAAGCATTCCACACATCTCATAGCAAAAGAGGCTACATGCTTTTCATTTACCCAACATTGTCATAATACATGGACTACAGAGTTACATGAATCGTGACAGAAATTACACGTGAGTCAATTACATCCAAAACATCAAACACTTAAAACATATTACTAACTACTACATCATTAACATGAAAGCATAAACCGCCTAATGCGGTAACCAAAACAACCACAACAACAACTTGAATAACTAGGCATCCGAATAAGGTAATGGAGGAGGAGCATTCTTGTCCTGTAGAGAGCACAGGATGGCCTTCAAGTTGCGAGACATCTTTGTTAAGCTTGGTTTTGACCCGCCCGACTTCCTGTCGCAGGGTGGCTTGGCCCTCCTCGAGATGGGCTAAACGCGCATCTATGGAAGCCCGATCGGTACCCTGCTCCTGAGCCGTAGGAGGTAAACTCTCCTCTGTATCCTGGGCTTCGGGTTCCTCTTCTTTTATTTCATTGCCACTACCATCCACAGTCTCTTCTTCTTCACTCTCTATTTTCTCCTCACTCTCCTCATGTCGGGCCCGTCGTTGCCGTGCCCCAAGTTTCATCTGATGGAGAGTACTTACGTGAATTTGGTGGATCGGTACTGGCCTTTCCACCCCCAGACTGTAACTAAACTCTCATGTAATCCTACAGATGAGTCGGCCAAAGGGAAGCGAATCAGAGCTCCTGGTGGAGCATGCAATATTCACGATCTGTCGTAACACGAATGTAGGCATGCACAAGTTCGCCCTCTGCCCCACTTGGTACAGAAAGTCTACCATGACTCGCCTGCACTCGCTGCGATTACTGTGCCTGGGGTAGAGATTATATGTGATGATAAGATGTAGTAGGCAGAAGTCATCTAACATGTGGGATGCTACCAGGCTTTTGTTCGGCTGCCACTCAGCCAGTTTGCCACCACAAAGGTAACCTGTGCGACGATCCTTTTCACAAACAGTCCCCAGATTCTGCTCGCTAGCATGTACGTCACCAAGAGGTATATTCATAAGTCGTGCAATCACTCTCACATCAATAGTGACAAACAGATCCACCCCAACCAAGAGCCGAAACTGCAAAGGGTCCAGTGTAAGCTCACGAATATTGGCGTAGAAGGCTCGGACAGTACCAGGATTTGCACAACCTCTAGCTTCAAATAGCGGACCCCAGTGGGCCACCTCCGCTTGCTCAAATAAGTAGTATTCACCAAAGAGCCGACCATCCACCTGAGATTCAAAAATAGCTCTACAGTCCTCATACATTCCATGAGGTAGTGCCGCCAACTGAGCCCGTTCAGCAAGGATCCGGGGATCAAGGTCATGATTCATTTGAAATTCTTAAGCAAAGCTTGAGCTAACAGCGGTGTCTCTTAGCCGCCTTGATCGTGTAGGATGATTAGGCCCAGCCTCATCAGCGGCGCTCTTTCTCTTGCCCATCAGAGAGAGGATGGTGGAGATGGAGAAAATGACCGTAATGACTTTAAAAAAGGCCATGGAAAATGAAGGGAAAAGAAAGAAGGGGCTAGAAATATGGGTTCTCCACGGACTTGGGTCCCAACAGACGTTATAGGGGCCCAAAAGATAGGGATTTAAGAAAGAAAATAGAGAGATCAGGTGGGTGAGGAAGCTCACGCGATTTTTGAGCTCCAAATGGGCGTGTGGGGGTCCAAATGAGAGAAACAAAGAGGGAAGGGAGAGAAGGACTATTGTGGATGATGGGAATGGGTAGGTTGTGGTCAAAATCAGCAGGGAGGACGGTTGAAAGGGCAATTTTGAAGAGAAACAGCAAGGTTAGAGAGAGAAAACGGCTTGAAGGGGAGGTTTGTGAAGGAGGTAGTGTTTTGGGAGATGGAAAGGGAATGAGAGTTAGGTCAGGGGAATATTAGACCCCCAAAGACAATTGGCCCGAGCCGTGGGCTCGGCCCAGCCCAGAAAGTGGCGAGGCCTGTCGACCGGGCAAGGGCCTCGCCGAAAAATTATTTAGTTTTCAAAGGGGGGCTCCACGGACATGGTCCTCCAATCCCCTAGGCAGCAAAAAACACTGGGTCCCACCCTGGGTACCCCTAGATCAACGTGGGTAGGCCCCAGACCCCAATTCGCTCGATTTTGGGTATTTTCGCGTACCTTCGGACACATACTGACATTTGTAGATTTTTTACTGCAGGGATAAGGTGTATTGTGATCTAGACACGTCAATAGACGGTCTAGAAGTAATTTGGGATCGACTCATGTGATCAGGATCGAGTACGAAATCGACCAAAACGCTCGTTTTCAATGAACTTCGCCTAATGACAAAATCAGGAAAACCTAGGACTGTTTCTATATTTATCTCACACCCTCCTAGGTTGTAACGCGTCAACATATGTCGTGGGAATATAACTCAGGTCCGGTTTAATCAAATCATACTTTGATACCAACTTGTAACACCCTGAAAATCGGGGGTCGAGTATAACTCAACACCCAAGTTCCAACGCATCACATATGCAACATAAATAGTGATGATTAGATGTTGTCAGTGTTAGAGTAATAAATATGTGTGAGATTATACCAAAATAGTAATTCAGACTCCAGATCAATTGTACAAAGGTAAGCGGAAGACTGAAACTGTATATATAATGTATATAAAGGAACAAAACCATCCTGATCTCCAGAGTATGAACACTAACTGAGTATCCATATACATGTATTGTTTCTGAATAAAAGGTCAAAATACAACTAAAGTTAAATCCTGAAATTCCCGCGATCCAGTCGGCCTAAGCGTAGCTGTCTGTGTACTACATGTATGAGAACTCGTCCTGGTCCTCATCGTATTCCGGCTCTGCCTCCTGAATCGACGCATCCTCTATACCTGTGACAGAGTCTGGTTAGTGTGTACAACATTGTCCCGTAACGTGGGGGTGAGTAGCTAACTCAGTGGAATAATAAAGCATAGGTTAACATGTTATCAATTCAGTCAAGCAATAATAATAAAGCAGTACAATCAAACAATCCTAATTACTCTTATTAAATGCAAGTATGAAATGACATGATGAATGCCCTTGCCAAACCATCCTCATGCGACATCATCTTACGTTCGCAGATGCATACCTCCCTCAATACTCACATCTACCAGGCACATGCGGTGCGATGATGAGCATGATTACCGAGTAGTTATTAGTCCATTTCAAACAGCAGTATTGGGAAACTAAGGTACCTCCCTTGTATCATTCCCAAACATGATCCATTATAGGGTAGTCAATCCTAGTTAATCTCATACGACAATGTTTTTTTACTTCACTGCAGAGGTTGCCAGGGCTTTTACATGGAATTGTTGCACCACTCCCCCATCACCTCTTTAACGATTCATCACTATACAGATACAGGCCTAGCTCATACTCTATACACTGCGGAAAAACTCGGCGCCTCACCGCAAATTCAGAGTATGCTCGAGGTCGTTACAAAGGGCTGTCAGGGCTGTTACACGGAATCGTTGCACCACTCCCCCATCACCTTATCAATGTAGGCCGACAACACGAATATAGTGTCCCATACCACCATAATCGGCTCACGAGTCTGGTTGCTCACTGGTCACTACGGGGAGGCACGTGGCCCCAGCGTAGGCTGACAGCTCGACCACGGTGTCCCATACCACCATGCTCGGCTCATGAGTCCTAGCGGATTGAGGTACCATGGTTAAAAGGGATTCCACTAGTAAGTTTGGTACCCTAGGTTCAAGCAGTAACGACCAAACATGGTGAACATATATTAGACATATCGGATTACTTGACGAGCCTGACTAGCTCGAGCGCACAATTAATTGGATGACATGAAGTGCATAAGCACTTCGCGTGGCCTAACCACTGTCGCCAACTGACGTACGACTCGGGATCGTCAAACACATCTTACGTGGTGACACGAAATCTCAACCATGATCTCAATTCTGGTACCGATTGTCTGGACTATAGGCATAGTCCCAAACTCAATCAATCATAATTCATAGCATGTGGAGTAAAGCATAATAAGCAAAGTAATTCAAGCATGTTAGTAAGCATGTCATAAAGCATGTTATAAAGCACTACATAAATAGGAATACGAACACATGAATTACATAAGTAAGCAGTTTAAGTAAACATCCTCATGGAGGAAATCATACAGGTCTCTAAGGTAGTTGAGAATCCCATCTCAACACCCTCCTAAGGCATCAACATCCAAACACTTACTCACACAAGTATTTTCACAAACACTTAACATACACTTTTTCAACATACTTGGTGTATGTTAGTAAACATGTATTAGGGTGAGTCCATTTGCCAAGCAAGTATTTTACGCATATATAATATATTTATTCAACAAATAATCATGGCAAACACATCTCTAAAATATGTATATATACGGTACTTTCTACAATACAGTATTTCTGCATACATAGTGTATATTAGTAAAACATGTATTTGGGCGAATCCTTTCGCCAAATGAGTATTTTATCCATATATCATGTATTCATACAACAAATAATCATGTCAAACACATTTTCAAAATTTATACGTATACGGTATTTTCTACGAATACCTAAAATATGTAAAATTCCATAATCTACATCTTTAATCGAAACAGAAAACAGAAAGGACTTTGTACATGTGTAATTGCATGCAGATCATGAATCTATCATTATCTGACATTGAAAGCATTGAAAATCGTAACCTATACACCTAAAGTCCTCACCTTATATCATAGAATCGCAACGGATCAGCTAGGTTTTCCAAGCTTCCGTATTCGGTAGTTTGGTAGCCTAAAGAATGAAATAGGTTTCTTACCTCAAAACGAAGTCGGTATCTCTAGGAAAGTGGCAAGAATAGAGTGGTGGAGCTAGGGTAGGGGTAGGAAACAACAACAGGGAGATTCTCCCACTTCTCTCACTCTTTCTCTCTCTTTTCTCACTTCTCTCTTTAGGGTTTTCCTCAAATTCGTATGGCTATGAGAGAGGATGTTCGACGGTCCTTATATAGCCTAAAACCTCTCCAAACTAGACTTGAGGACAAGGTATACTTAGGTTATAACCAAAGAAGCGTTATTTCAGCTCAACGGAGGGTTTCTGGCAGGCCTCCTTGAGCTAAAAGTCGGACTTAAGCTCACTTACCTTGGATCTATGTGGAGTTAAGTTTTCGTCTCAGTCGGATTCCCAGATCACGTGTGGCGGACCAGTTTCAATTCAATGGTCAGCGGGTCTCGATCCGAAATACCGAGAACATGTAAATGTTTCTGAAAATTTTCATGATCCAAGGGTGTATTTGGGTCAGATTCTGACGGTCTGATAACTTACAATTTGACCGCAAGTAACAATTCTCAGATCACTATTCATGATATTTATTTTATAAAGAAAACAAGTGTTTTCACACTCATTCACCCCGGACTCAAGCGAACAGCCGTGGGACACTGTCTGAATTTAATTTCCGAGATGGTTGTCAAGCCCAGCGAGGTGGTCCTAAGTCCTTACCCTCATGTTATTCAGACTCCCGATGTGCGGTCCAGACTTGATACAGAGTTTTAATGTGTTCCCGAGAGTAGTCGGGTAATGAGTTTGATCCGAGATTTTAGGGTAACTTAGCGTCAATGATTCTAAAAGTTTTAGGTTTTGCAGATCGTATTTAAAGCGATTCTAGCAGATTTCATGGCTAATCTAGTTTAGCACTTAGTTAACTTTGTCAAATTTCTAAAGGATTTAATCCGAAGTGATTTCTGGTCGAGGTGGTACTCGAGCCATTGTACGAAAATTTATGAGTCATTACACCTGTGTTTTAGACTTCAAGGATAGTTGGGATGACTGTCTCCCGTATGCAGAGTTCGCATACAATAACAGTTTTCAGGCGAGTATTGGTATGGCTCCTTATGAGGCCTTGTATGGGCGCCCTTGCCGAGCACCGCATTGCTGGGCAGAGGTTGGAGAGCGCAGTTTGATTGGCCTAGAGTTAGTACAGGCGGCCTCAGAGAAGATCAATATTATCAGGCGTCGACTTCTTACAACACAGAGCAGACAGAAGAGTTATGCCTATACGAGGCGGTGACCGCTTGAGTTTGAAGTTGGAGACCATGTATTCCTCTGAGTTTCTCCCATGAAGGGAGTCCTTCAATTTGGCAAGAAGGGAAAACTTACGCCGTAGTTCATTGGCCCTTTCTATATACTTGACTGAGTGGGTGTGGTGGCATACCGTCTGGCTTTGCCCATACCACTTGCGGGTGTGTATAACGTGTTTCATGTTTCCATGTTAAAGAAGTACGTTCCTGATCCTTCCCATATCATCAAATAGGAGCAAGTACAGTTGAGCAAGGATGCTACGTATATACTTCATCCGACGTGTATCCTAGACAGGAAGGAGCATGTGTTGTGTAGCAAGGTCATCCCACTTGTGAAGGTACTGTGGACACATCATACTGAGGAAGAGGCTATTTGAGAAGCTGAAGCCGAGGTCAGAAAGAACTACCCTCAGATTCTCGAGGAGTACGAAAAGGTACTAATTTCGAGGATAAAATTTTTCTTTAAGGGGGGTAGATTGTAACGTCTCGAAAAATTCTGTACAAATACCAAAGTACCACCTTAGGCAGAAATCACTCAGGACCAAATCCTTTAGGAATTAAACAAAAGTAACTAAGTGCCAAACTAGATTAGCTTTGAAATCTGCTTGAATCAGTTAAAATATTATCTGCAAGACCCAAAACTTGTAGAATCATTAATGCTAGGTTACCCTAAAATGTAGGATCAATCTCATTACCCAGTTGCTCTCGGGAGCACATAGAAACTCCGTATCGGATCTGGACCGCACGTCGAAAGTCCGAATACTATGAAGTTATATAATTAGAACGGCCTTGCTGAGCTTGACAACCATCTCGGAAATCAAATCCAGATTGTGTCCCGGGGCTATTCGCTTGAGCTCGGAGTGAAGTGTGTGAGAAAATATAGTTTTCTTTGGAAATTGAACCTAATTTAAGTAATTTGAGACCTGTCGCTTGCGGGCCTGATATAAGCAATCAGACCATCAGAATCTGACCCAAACACACCCTCGGATCAGGGGAAATTTCATACACAGGTCAGTGTACTTGTGACCCTGATCGAGTTTTAGTGACCGTCAAACTGAAACTAGTCCGCCACGAGTGATCTGGAAACTCGGCTGGAGTGAAAACTTAACTTGACCTAGATCTATAGTTAGGAAGCTTAAGTCTGACCTTTGGCTCAAGAGGGGGCTCAAAAAATGCTCCGTTGAGCTGAAACAGATGCCCTTTGGACATAACTTAAGTATACCTTGGCCCTGGGGCTATTTCCATCAGTTTTAGGCCTATATAAGGACCTTAAACCCTCTCTCATTCACACTAGACGAATTTGAGAAAACCATAGGAGTGAGAAGAGAGTAAAGAGAGAGGAAGTGAGAGAGAAGTTGGTGTCCTTCCTGGGAATCGATCCCTGCTATCCTTCGTGTCTATTCATCACAACTATATCGCTTTTCCAGTGATTTTGATTCCATTTTCGGGTAAGAAATCCTAACCCTAATTAGTTCTAGAGATTCGATTAGTGTAAGTGATGAAATAGCTAACCTATTTCATGTCATGGGTTTTCGTTCTAACCGTTGATAAAGACTCGGTGTTAAACTGAGTCTCTTACACACTTCTACGACATAAGGTGAGGACTTTAGACACTGAGGTTATAGTTTTCAAAGCTTTCAATGCCAGATAATGATAGATTCATGATCTGGGTATTATTGTACATGCAAATTGTGACATTTGTTTTACGATTCAGTTACGTATGCGAATTGTGGCGTTTAGTGTATTATGTACATTTGTAGAAAATACCATATACGTACAAAATATGAAAGTGTGTTTGCCATGATCAATTACTGTATGTATATGCTATAGATGTGTATACTACGTACACGGAGAAAGGATTCGCCCTAATACATGTTTTGGCTAATATACGTTATGTATGTTAAATGAGTGTATTCTAAGTGTTTGTGAAAATGCTTGTAAGAGTAAGTACTTAGATGATAGTACTTAGGGTAGGTGTTGAGATAGGATTCTCAACTACCTTAGAGATGTATATGATTTCCTCCATGTTAGTTGTTTAAGTCATCGCTTACTTATGAAATGTATGTGTATGTATTGCCCATTTATATTGTGCTTTATAACATGCTTGTCAACATGTTTAAATTGCTTGTTAATTCAGCTTTAACTACTATACATGCTTTCTGATTACGAATTGAATGTGATTGGGGCTATGTTATAGTCCAGGCAGTTGGTAACAAGCTTGAAGTCGTGGCTGAGATTCATTCGCCATGTAGGACGTGTTTGACAAACCCGAGTCGTGTGTTGGTCATCGGTAGTGGTTAGGCCACACGAAGTGCTTATGCACTTCATGTCGATCGATACAATGTGCGCTCGTGCTTGTCAAGCTCGTCAAGTAACCCAATCTGCCATTTTATGCTTACAATGTATGGACGCTACTGCTCGAACCTAAGGTACCAAAACACTAGTGAAATCCCGTTTAACCTTGGTACCTCGATCCACTAAGACTCATGAGCCAGACATGGTGGTATGGTACACCATGGTCGAGCTGTCGGCCTACGCTGTGGCGACGAACCTCCCCGTAGTGACCAGTGAGCAACCCAAACTCGAGAGCCGAATACGGTGGTATGGGACACTGTATTCGAGCTGTCGGCCTACACTGATTAGTGACGAGCCCTTTGCAGTGACCTCGGGTATACTTTGAGTCTACATGGAGGCGACAACCTTTCCATATCATCTAGAGTATAAACTAGGCCTGCACTGATTGGTGACGAGCCCTTTGCAGGAACCTAGAACCGCAACATCGTATGAGATTTACTAGGATTGACGACCCTATAATGGATCATTGTTTTGGAAATAAAATAAGGGAGGTACCTTAGTTTCCCAATCCTGCTATATGAAAAGGACTAATAAGAACTTGGTAATCATATACATACACCGCATTATGCATGCGTTCAGTGGTTGCAGGTCAAGCACTGAGGTAGTGTTGTCATGCGCAAACGTGAGATGAAGTCGCTAAGGGAGCATAGGCAAGGGCATTCATCATACATCCATACCATTCTTGCATTAACAACAATACTTAGGAATGTGTGATTTACTACTTTATCATTAGTGCTTGACTGAATTGATAACATGCTAACCTATGCTCTACTATTCCACTGAGTTGATCACTCACTCCCACGTTATGGGACGGTGTTTTAAACACCGACCAGACTCTGTCTTGATTTCAGACCATGGCATGACTCCCGAGGTGGAGCCTGATTATTACGACGATCAGGATGAGTACTCTTACATTCAGTTCTCTGATGGATTTGCATAGGCTCTCCTGTTCGGTTAGGCTACAGGTTTTATCTCAGTTGAACTATTTTTGATACTTTTGACTTTTGTAACATCACATGTAATATTTCAAGTACACGTTTATTTATATTTCTCAGTCTTCCGCTTGCATTTTACAACTGATCTGGAGTATGAATTACTGTTTTGGTATAATCCCACTCATGATTAATGCACTAACAGAGACAACATTCAATCATTAGCATATATGTTGCATAAGTGATGTTTTAGAACTAGGGAGTTGAGTTACCACTCGACCCCCGATTTTCAGGGCATTACAAGTTAGTATCAAAGCACGATTTGGATTAAACTGGACCTGGGTTATGGTCACACACCTTACGCTGATGCAAATTCAACTTAGGTAGGTGCGAGAAAATGTAGAAACAGTCGTAGGAGTCCCGGTTTCGCCAATTGGTGAAGTTCACCGAAAACGATCGCCAAGGTACAGTTCAACTCTATAACCTTCCCTTATTTAAGAATGTTTTATATATTAAGGGGATAAAACACAACCTGTTAAGCATATATCAAATATGCGATAACAATCACGGCCTGAACTTTTCTAATCGAGGTTGTGAAATTTTAAACAAAAAGGGTTCTGTAATATTAACTGGTCACAAGACTTCTGAAAACTGCTATATTGTAAGTGATGGTAGCTCATCTAATCAATCATGCTACATGGTCCATACCGATGAGACAGAATTATGGCATAAATGCCTTGGACATGTACACTACCGTAATTTATACAGATTGAGTAAAGGAGAACTAGTAAGAGGTCTACGTAAACTTCAAAAACTAGACAAACTATGTGGCGAATGCCAAATTGGCAAACAAACTAGGAGTGCTCACAAAAAGGTGAACTCTAATGCCACATCAAAATTGCTCGAACTTCTCCACATGGATGTTGTAGGACCTACCAGGACGGAGAGTCGAGGTGGCAAAAAAATACGTACTGGTAATTGTGGATGATTTTACCAGATTCACTTGGGTAGCCTTCTTAAGGGATAAATCAGAAACCCTTGATGAAGTAAAAAAAGGATTCTCAAACGGATCCAAACTGAAAAAAGTTCTCGAGTTTGTAAGATCCATAGTGATCATGGATCTGAGTTCGAGAATAGCAGTTTTGAGAAATTCTGTAGCGAACAGGGAATATCGCATGAATTCTCTGTGCCCAAAACACTACAACAAAATCGAATTATATAAAGGATAAATAGAGTGCTTCAAGAAATGGGAAATGTAATGCTGAATAGTATGAAGCTCCCTAGAAAGCTTTGGGTTGATGCCGTAAATACTGTGTACTATATTATCAACTGATTTATATTTGTAAATCTAATAATAAAATTGCTTATGAAATGTGGGTTGATAAGAAGCCCACTGTCAAATACTTTTGAGTTTTTGGCAGCAAGTGCTATATTTTACGTGACCGTGAATATCTGGGGAAGTTTAACACAAAGTAATGAAAGTATCTTCTTAGGGTATTATTTAAACAGTCGTGCATATCGAGTGTTGAACAAAAGGACCGGTGTGATTCAAGAGTCCATCAATGTGGTCATTGACGATCACTTGAATACACCTGCCCCAAGTGTAGATAATGATAAAGTTCTTTTAATTGACAGACTAGATATTTCATCAAATCAAACTAATTCATAACTGAGGACTGTTAAAGATCATCCAACCACTCAAATTCTTGGAAACCCTCTCACTGGTGTGCGCACTCGTAGACAAATAGAAGACATATGTAATTACGTGTGCTTTACATCCTAGATTGAATCGGTTAATGTAAAAGAAGCTCTTTCTGATGAAAAATGGATAGTTGCTATGTAGGAAGAATTTAATCAGTTTGTTCGAAATGAAGTCTGGAATCTTGTTCCTAGGCCTAAAGATAAACATATTATTGGAACAAAGTGGATTTTTAAAAATAAGTCTGATGAACTTGGTAATATTATTCAAAACAAGGCAAGACTGGTTTGACAAGGGTACACTCAAATAGAAGGCATTGATTATGATGAAACCTTTTCCCCAGTTGCTCGCCTTGAATCAATCAGACTATTTATATCCATTGCATGCTATAAAAATTTTAAAATTTATCAAATGGATTTAAAGAGTGCCTTCTTAAATGGTGATCTACATGAAGAAGTGTATGTGGAACAACCAACGGGTTTTGAAGACCCTAAGAACACTGATCATGTCTATCGCCTTAAAAAGGCTCTTTATGGTTTGAAATAAGCTCCTAGGGCATGGTACGAAAAAATTGACTAAGTTTTTACTAAGTCATAATTTTTCAATGGGAAGTGTTGATAAAACTCTATTTGTTAAGAAACATAACGATCATATCTTAATGGTACAAATCTATATTGATGATATTATTTATGGATCTACCTGTGCGAACATGATTATTGAGTTTGTAGATTTAGTTAAATCTAAGTTCGAAATGAGCATGGTTGGAGAATTGAATTATTTCCTAGGGTTGCAAGTAAAATAACAACCTGATGGTATTTTTATTTCTCAAACCAAATATGTTTTAAACTTGATTACAAAGTTCAGATTTGAGAATGGTAAAAATTTTGATACTCCTATGAGTACAACCTTAAGACTCTCAAAGGACTCTACAGGTAAAAATGTAGATCCTAAATTATATCACAGCATGATTGGCAGTTTACTTTAATTAACTGCAAGTAGACCTGATATTGTCTTAAGTGATGGTATTTGTGCTAGATATCAGTCTAACCCTAAAGAATCTCATCTTACTGTTGTTAAGCAGATTATGTGATATGTCGCAAGTTCTACTAATTTGGGTCTCTGGTATCCATATGATAGTAGTGTTCAATTAGCTGGGCATTCAGATGCTGATTGGGCTGGTAATATCGATGATAGAAAATCAACCAGTGCTGGTTGTTTTTATATCAGAAATTATTTAGTTTCTTGGTTTAGCAAGAAGAAAAGTTCTATATTGCTCTCCACTGCTGAGGCTGAATACATCACAGCTGGAAATGCATGTACTCAGCTTGTTTGGATGAAATGTATGTTAAGTGATTATGAAATTGTACGGGAATCAATGATATTATATGTAACGTCTCAGAAAATTTCATACAAAGACCCGAGTACCACCTCAGGCAGAAATCACTCAAGATCAAATCCTTTAGGAATTAGACAAAGTTAACCAAGTGCTAAACTAGATTCGCTGCAAAATCCACTTGATCCACTTTAAATATGATCTGCAAGACCCAAAACTTGTAGAAGCAGTCACGTTAGATTACCTTAAAATCTAAGATCAATCTCATTACCCAGTTGCTCTCAGGAGCACATTGAAACTCTGTATCTAATCTAGACCGCACGTTAAAAGTTCGATGACCACGAGATTAATCTTTTAGGACCGCCTTGTTGGGCTTGACAACTATCTCGGAAATTAAATCCAGATAGTCTCTCATGTCTATTCGCTTGAGCCCGAAGTGAAGTATGTGAGAAAATGTGGATTTCTTTAGAAATTAAATCTAATTTAAGTAATCTGAGACCTGTCGCTTGTGGCCCTGATATAAGCAATCAGACCGACAAAATCTGACCCAAATACACACTCAGATCAGGAGAAATTTCATACACATGTCCGTGTACTTGTAACCCTGATCGAGTTTCGGTGACTGTTGAACTAAAACTGATTCGCCGCGTGTGATTTGGAAACCCGATTGGAATGAAAACTTAACTCGACCTAGATCCATTGTCTGTGAGCTTAAGTCCAACCTTTAGCTCAAGGGGGGGCTCTCCAGAAATGCTCCTTTAAGCTGAAACAGATGCCCTTTGGCTATAACTTAAGTGTACCTTGGCCCTGGGGCCATTTTCATTAGTTTTAGGCCTATATAAGGTCCTTAAAGCCTCTCTCATTCACCTCATCCGAATTTGAGAAAACACTAGGAAAGAGAAGAAAGTAAAGTGTGAGAGAAGTTGGAGTCATTCCTGGGAATCGATCCCTACTATTCTTCGTGCCTATCCATCACTACTGTATCGCTTTTCTGGCGATTCTGATTACATTTTCGGGTAAGAACTCCTGACCCTAATCAGCTCTAGAGATTCAACTAGTGTGCGTGATGAGATAGCTAACCTATTTTATGCATAAGTTGTTGTTCTACCGTTGATAAAGATGTGGTGATTAAACTGAGTCCATTACTTGTTTCTACGGTGTAAGGTGCGGACTATAGACGTATAGATAGATTCATGATCTGGGTGTCATTTCACATACAAAATGCGATGTTCATTTTGTGATTCAGTTACATATGTAAATTATGGCGTTTAGTGTATTTTGTATATTCGTAGAAAATACCGTATACATATAAAATATGGAAGTGTGTTTGCATTATTAATTACTGTGTGTCCATGCTATATATATGTGTAATACTTACTCGGCGAAAGAATTCACCCTAATACATGTTTTGGCTAATATGCATTATGTATGTTAATAAGTGTATTCTAAGTGTTTGTGAAAATACTTGTAAAAGCAAGTACTTAGATGATAGTGCTTAGGGTAGGTGTTGAGATAGGATTCTCAACTACCTTAGAGATGTATATGATTTCCTCCATGTAAGTTGTTTAGTTTAATCACTGACTTATGAACTGTATGTGTTTGTATTTCCTGTTTATATTGTGCTTTATAACATGTTTGTTAGCATGTTTGAATTACTTTGTTAACTCTGCTTAGACTACTATACATGCTTTCTGGTTAAGGATTGAATGTGATTGGGGCAATGATATAGTCCAGGCAATCGGTAACAGGCTTGAACTCGTGGCTGAGATTCATTCGCCACGTTGGACATGTTTGACAAACCCGAGTCGTGTGTTGGTCATCGGCAGTGGTTAGGCCACATGAAGTGCTTATGCACTTCATGTCGATCGATACAATGTACGCTTGTGCTTGTCGAACCCTTCAAGTAACCCGATTGGCCTATTGTATGTTCACCATGTATGGATGCTGCTGTTGAACCTAAGGTACCAAACTCACCAGTAGAATCTCGTTAACCTTGATACCTCGATCCGTTAAGACTCATGAGCCGGACATGGTGGTATGGGAGACCGTGGTTGAGCTGTCGGCCTACGCTTGGGCGACGAGCCTCCCCATAGTGACCAGTGAGTAAGCCAGACTCGTGAGATGAATACAGTGGTATGGGACACTGTATTAGTGCTATCAGCCTGCACTGATTGGTGACAAACCCTTTGTAGTGACTTGAGCATACTCTGAGTCTACGTGGAGGTGACAACCTTTTCGTAGCATCTAGAGTAAAAACTAGGCCTGCGCTGATTTGGTGACGAGCCCTTTGCAACGACCTAGAACCACAACATCGTATGAGATTTATTAGGACTGGCGACCCTAGAATGGATCATTGTTTGGGAAATGAAATAAGGGAGGTACCTTAGTTTCCTAATCATGTTGTATGAAAAGGACTAATAAGAACTTGTTAATCATATGCATGCACTATATTACGCGTGCGTTCAGGCGTAGCAGGTCAAGCACTGAGGTAGTGTTGTCATGAGTGAACGTGAGATGAATTCGCTGAGGAAGCGTAGGCGAGGGCATGCATCATACATCCATACTATTCTTTCATTAACAACAATACTTAGGAATGTGTGAGTTACTGCTTTATCATTATTGCTTGACTGAATTGATAACATGCTAACCTGTGCTTTATTGTTCCACTAGGTTGATCACTCACTCCCACATTACAGGACGGTATTTTAAACACCAACCAGACTCTGTCTTGATTTCAGATGATGGCATGACTCTCGAGGCGGAGCTTGATTATTACGATGATCAGGACGAGTTCTCTTACTTGCAGTTCTTTGATGGCTTCACTTAGGCTCTCCTGTTCGGCGGGGCTATAGGGTTTTATTACTATTGAAATATTTTTGAGACATTTGACTTTTGTAATATTATATGTAATACTTCATGTACACAGTGACTCAGTGTTATATTCATACTCTGGAGACCAGTCATGATCTTTTGACTTGTATACATTTATTTATATCTTTCAGTCTTTTGCTTACATTTTACAACCTGATCTGGAGTATGAATTATTGTTTTAGCATAATCCCACTCATGATTAATGCACTAACACAGACAACATTAAATTATATGCATATTTGTTGCATAAGTGATGTTTTGGAACACGGTAGTTGAGTTGCTACTTGACCCCCGATTTTCTGGGCATTACAAGTTAGTATCAGAGCATGATTTGTATTAAAATGGACCTAAGTTATAGTCACACACCTTATGCTGATGCAAATTCAACTTACGTGGGTGCGAAGAAATGTAGAAACAGTCCTAGGTGTTCCCGTTTCGCCAATTGGCAAAGTTCACCGAAAACAATCGCTGAGATCGATTCCGTACAACTCCGTGATCATATGAGGTGACCCCGGATCACTCCTAGACCATCAAACGATGGGTCTAGACTACAGATTACCCCTTCACAGCCTTCAAAAATCCCTGTATACATCTATATCTCAGCAGCATACCCGAAAGGCCCTGAAACGACTCGAACCATGGTCGGGGGCCGAAACGATCAATTCGGTGGGACCCAAGGTGGGCCCCACAAGTTTTTGAACCAAGGGGGAGGGGAGGAACTCGCCCAGGGAGTGAGCCCTTGCCAAAACCTCTAAAGGTCGACGAGGCCTCGCCGGCTAACAGGCTCTACCGAGCGGACCAGTCGGGCCGATCGACTTTGGGGTGCTGTGTGGCCCCCTGATGCATGGGGTTTTGATTAAAACCCTTCCAAACCCTCTTTTTATTCACAAATCACCCTCCAAAGCTTTCCTTTCTCTCCCAAACTCTTGATTTTGCAAAAAAATTGACCCTTCAACCTCTTCCTCTTTCGTTTTCGTGCACCACACCCACCACCCTGTTGTATTCCCATCTCCACTGCTGCCTACCTCTCCCTTCTCTCCGATTTCAGCTCTTGAATCCCCCATTTGAAGCTCAAATTCGTATACTCCCACTACCCACCCTCTTTCTTCATTTTCCCTCTTCATTCCCTTCCATTTGAGCGTTTACACGCCCCTTGGAGGCTCAAATCCGTGGAGATCTAAGGACTCCAACCTTTTCCTCCCTTTTCTCCACTTTCTCCATGGCTCTATTCAAAGTTATTGCGGTCATTTTCTCATTTTCCACCATTCTTTCTCTCATGGGAAAGAGAAAGGGTGTCATGGATGAAGCCGGGCCTTGTCGCCCCACTCGTGCAAGGAGACCACGAGGTGCCACTACAAGCATGGGCGTTGAGCGTGAGATACAGAAGAAACAGGACCTCGATCTCCAGGCTCCTCTCCCATGAACTCTACTGACGCAGTTATCCCATGGAAGATATGCGGGCCGTAGGGTCCTTTTTTAAGCTCAGGTGGACGGGTGACTCTTTGGAGAGTATTTGTTGTTGAAGAGCCTGAATGAGGCCGGTTGGGGCCCTGTGTTCGAGGGAACATTGCGAATGCGGGTACTGTCCGTGCATTTTATGCCCACATTCAAGAGCCGATGCTGGATCCCTTGCAGTTCAAGATTCCCTTGGACGAGGCCAGGAGGCCACAATTGACGTTGACCCGATAGCTCAACTCATGGTCGTACCGCTTGGCCAAGTCCACGCGATCGAGACGAATTTGAAGAGTGTGCGTGAAAGGGATCGTCGTACGTGTTTCCTTTATGGTCGACTAGTTCAGTGGCAGCCGAATAATAGTCTCCTATCATCAAACATGAAGGATGACTTCCGTCTACTCCATCATATTTTCACGTTCAATGTCTACCCTAAGTGGAGCAATCGCAGTGAGTGTACGCACTTGATGGTAGACTTTCTGTACCAAGCGGGGCTGGGTGAGAAGTTATGCATGCCCACCTATGTTCTGCGACAGATCGTTTTGACTGCATGCTCAGCTAGAAGGACTGATTCGCTCCCCTTCGGTCGGCTTATATGCAAGATTGCACGCGAGTTCGACTACAGTCTTGGCACAGAGCTTCCAGTGCTGTAACACTTCATCAATGAAACCACTCTCAACCAGATGGAAATCGGGCCACGACAACGACAAGCCCGACTTGAGGAAAGTGAGGATGAGACAGAGAGTGAAGAAGAACAAAGTGAGGATGAAGGTGGAGTTGAAATAGAGGAAGAAGAGAGCGAGAATGAAGAAGAAGCCCAAGATACAGAGGAGAGCTCCCCTCCTACACCACCGGAGCAGGACGTTGATCGGGCTTCTAGGGAAGCTCGTATGGCTTGACTTGAGGAGGATCATGCTGCCCTACGATAGGGTCAGCCGGTCCTACGATAGGATATTATGGATCTTCGGGGCCTCGTGAAATATAAGTTCAAGAAGTTGACTCACACCTTGAAGACTATCCTGTGCTGTCTGCAGGATAAGGGTGCCCCTCCTCCTTCGCCAGACTCGGATGCCTAGTCATCCATGGCGTTATCTTGCAACTTGTTTTGGTTACTGCTTTAGGTTATGTTTGTGTTCAGGTTGATGGGACTAGTAGTGTAGTAGTTAGTAGAATGTTTTCAGTGTTTGAAGCTTGGGTTGTATTAGCTCACTTTGTAAATTTTGCTGAATGAAATGCATGGAATTGCTTTAATTTGTGTATGAATGTTGCGTATAAGTTTGTATGTATGCTGAATCTGACCTGAGTTGCACCCTATGTCATATAGGGCATGCCACGGAAGGTCACGCGGAGCACGGCACGCCTCGCACTTACTGATACAATGGATCAGGCACCTCCCCAGAGGGATGGTCATATGGACCCGGGATTGGGCGCTGTTCGTGAGACGATACATGAGTCTTAGCCATCTATTGGTCCTGCAGTTGGACTGCCATAGTACACACTACCGGTTCGTGAGCAGAACCGTGCGTCATCTTCAACGCAGCATGTGCCTGAGCCTACCCCACTTGCTGATAGGTTGGAGCAGTTGATGAGGATGATGCAGCAGCAACACCAGCAGCTCTTGGCTACTATTGCAAGGGCCCTAGCTCAGGGTGGAAGTGCTGCTCCACCTTCACCATTTGTACGTCTTACTGAGACAATAGGGCCTTCTGATCTAGATGACGGTGTGCCTCCCCCTGCACCTGCTACATACCCTAAGGGGATCTAGGTACGTGTGGTCTACTCGAGCGATTTCAGCGCTTGAGGCCTCCTACTTTTACGGGTTCTCACAGACCCGATGAGGCAGAATATTGGCTTGAAAGCATCTCCAAGATGGTGAGGATGCTACATTGTACCGAGCAGGAGGACGTCGAGTTGGCCACCCTTCTGTTTGAAAAGGAGGCTAGCCTGTGGTGGGATAGTGTATTGCGGACTGTTGCGGTTGGCTATATATGGACCTGGACAGATTTTGAGTTCCACTTTCACGAGAAGTACTATCCCTAGACTTACCGGCATGAGAAGGAGAACGAGTTTTTGCTCCTCAGGCAGGGAGGCATGATAGTGATAGAATATGAGCATCGGTTCATGGAGTTGGGCCGCTATGTTCTTATGATCCTTGCCGATGCACAGATGCAGATGCGGTGCTTTTCTGAGGGCCTACACCCTGATATTTGCTTGAAGATGTGCTGTGCTAGCATACTTTCCTATGCTGAGCTGGTATACATGTCTATGCGAGCAGAGCAGGACGGGTACCGGTTGACACGTTCTCGTGGGGTTATGGTTACTAGGCCTCGACCAGATATGACGAGCAGGCCATTCCTCAGCAATAGGCCTCGTACAGACTCTCTTCCCAAGATATCAGCACTACCAGTTCCGATGCGGTGACCGGGCATGACTTGTACCTACTGTGGTAGGCCTGGCCACTCAACGGAGAGTTGTTTTGTGCGTATGAGAGATAATGGCTTATCGCCGCCGCAGAAGATTGACTGTACTCGTCCCCAGGCCATTTCAGCACCACCCCTGCATACTATCCTTGCACATCCATCCTTCTGCCCCCCTGCACCTAGATTTAGGCCACCTGAACGACCTATGGTACCTCAGCCTAACCATTCACAGCAGGCTCACGTGCACTCACTGGCAGCTGAGGCACCCGAGGTATCAGACGTAGCACCTATGGCCTTCGAGGTTACTGCATATGTTCAAGGTACTCCTGTCTTTTTATTGGTGGATACTGGGTCCACTACCTTCATCATTTCATATGGGGCAGTTAAGCGTCTAGCTTTACATATTACTCCCACGAGGGGAGTGAGACTCACTACTGCTACTGGGACTTTTTCGGATGTCACAAGGATGTGTGAGGGTTGCTCGGTAGACTTAAGTAGCAGGACAACATTTGTTGACCTCATTGTCGCCCCATTATGGCACTACGACATTATCCTCGGTATGGACTGACTAACCAAGATGAATGCAGAGATTGATTGGGATAATCGGGTCGTGACAGCTAACAGACCTGACGGCACAGTCTTCACTTTTCCAATACAGGTTAGTTGGCCATGTCGTGTTGGATGTTATGCCGCTATACTTGAGCGTGTTGATGGGCCGACGTTAGGAAACATACCAGTAGTTCAGGAAATTTCAGATGTGTTTAGGACGATCCCTAGATTACATCCTCGACGTGAGATCGATTGTACAATTGATCTTGTGCCCGGTGCGACCCCATTTCATTACCCATGTATCAGATGCCTCCATGTGAGATGGAGGAAGTGAGGAAACAGATTAATGAACTAGTAGAGAAGGGCTTCATAAGACCCAGTGTGTCTCCTTGGGGAGCACCTGTGTTGTTTGTCAAGAAGAAGGATGGGTCGCTATAATTATGTATTGATTACCGTAGGTTGAACCAATTGGCAGTGAAGAACAAATATCCTTTGCCCAAGATTGACGATCTGTTTGATCAGTTGAAAGGGGCGTGCTACTTCTCGAAGATTGATCTACAGTCATGGTATCATCAGTTGCGCATCAGGGATGAGGACGTACGGAAGACGGCCTTCATGACCAGATTTGAGCATTACGAGTTCCTTGTGATGTCATTTGGTCTTACGAACGCACCGGCCGTGTTCATGGATTTGATGAACCGGGTATTTCGGTCATTTCTATACCGATTTGTCATCGTGTTTATCGATGACATCCTGATATACTCTGTAAGTCGGGAAGAGCACGAGGAACACCTACAAGACGTCTTAGATACGCTGAAGAAGAACCAGTTGTTCGCACAGTACAAGAAGTGCAATTTCTGGAAAGAGGAAGTCAAGTTCCTAGGACACGTGGTGTCCAAGGAAGGAATGGCTGTGGGCCTTCCTAAGGTAGCCGCGGTTCAGGACTGGGAGCAGCCTAGTTCGGTTACTGAGGTGAGGAGTTTTCTTGGTCTGGCGGGTTACTATCGACGATTCATTCAGGATTTCTCGAAGATAGCCAAACCGTTGTCTCAGTTGACATGGAAGGATCTGAAGTTCGCTAGATTATACATTAAGGAGATAGTGCGTCTACATGGAGTTCCCTTGGAGATTGTGTTAGATAGAGACACGTAATTCACATCTATCTTCTGTACTCCTACCTAGGAAGCGATGGATGTGAAATTGAAGTTTAGTACCGCGTTCCACCCACAGACCGATGGGCAGACAGAGTAGGTGAATCAGATTTTGAAGGATATGCTGCGAGCTTGTGTTTTAGACTTTAATGACTGTTGGGAGACTGCCTCCCGTATGTAGAGTTCCCCTACAATAACAGTTTTCAGGCGAGTATTGTTATGGCTCCTTATGAGGCCTTGTACGGGCGCCCTTGCCGAGAACCATATTGTTGGGCAGAGGTTGGCAGTGCATTTTGATTGGCCCAGAGTTACTACAAGCGAACTCAGAGAAGATCGATATTATTAGGCATCGACTTCTTACAGCACAGAGCAGACAAAAAAGTTATGTCGATACGAGGCGGCGACCGCTTGAGTTTGAGGTTGGAGACCATGTATTCCTCCGAGTTTTCCCCATGAAGGGAGTCTTTCGTTTTGGCAATAAAGGGAAACTTATGTTGTGGTTCATTGGCCCATTCCAGATATTAGACCGAGTGGGTGTAGTGGCATACCGCCTGGCTTTGTCCACTCCACTTGCAAGTGTGCATAATGTATTTCATGTTTTCATGCTAAAGATGTACATTCCTGATCCTTCCCATATCATCAAATGGGAGCAGGTGCAGTTGAGTGAGGATGCTACATATGTATTACATCCGACGCGTATCCTAGACAGGAAGGAGCAGGTGTTGCGTAGCAAGGTCATCCCACTTGTGAAGGAACTGTGGACACATCATACTGAGGAAGAAGTTACTTGGGAAACTAGAGCCTAGGTAAGAAAGAACTACCCTCAGATTCTCGAGGAGTACGAAAATGTACTAATTTTGAGGATGAAATTTTTCTTTAAGGGGGCTAGATTGTAGCGTCCTAGAAAATTCCATACAAAGACTCGAGTACCACCTTAGGCAGAAATCACTCTAGATCAAATCCTTTAGGAAATAGACAAAGTTAACTAAGTGTTAAACTAGATTCGCTGCGAAATCCGCTTGATTCACTTTAAATACGATCTGCAAGACCCAAAACTTGTAGAAGTAGTCATGCTAGGTTACCCTAAAATCTATGATCAATCTCATTACCCAATTGCTCTTGGGAGCACATTGAAACTCCGTATCGGATCTGGACTGCACGTCGAAAGTCCGATGACCACGAGATTAAGCGTTTAGGACCGCCTTGCTGGGCTTGAAAACCATCTCATAAATCAAATCCAGATGGTGTCCCACGGCTATTCGCTTGAGCACGAAGTGAAGTGTGTGAGAAAACATGGATTTCTTTAGAAATTAAATTTAATTTAAGTAATCTGAGGCCTGTCACTTGTGGGCCTGATATAAGCAATCAGACCATCAGAATCTGTCCCAAATACACCCTCGGATCAGAGAAAATTTCATACACATGTCCGTGCACTTGTGACCCTGATCAAGCTTCGGTGACCATTGAACTGAAACTTGATCGCCACGTGTGATCTGGAAACACGACTGGAATGAAAACTTAACTTGACCTAGATCCATAGTCTGTGAGCTTAAGTCCGACCTTTGGCTCAAGGGGGGGGGGCTTCAGAAATGCTCTGTTGAGCTGAAATAGATGCCCTTTGTCTATAACTTAAGTATACCTTGGCCCTAGGGCCATATTCATCAGCTTTAGTCCTATATAAGGACCTTAAACCCTCTCTCATTCACCCTATCCGAATTTGAGAAAACCCAATGAGAGAGAAGAGAGTAAAGTGTAAGAAAGTATGAGAGAAGTTAGAGTCATTCCTGGGAATCGATCCCTGTTATTCTCCGTGACTATCCATCACTACTGTATCGCTTTTCTGGCGATTCTGATTTTATTTTTGGGTAAGAACTCCTAACCCTAATTAGTTCTAGAGATTCAACTAGTGTACGTGATGAAATAGCTAACTTATTTCATGCCGTAGGTTGTCGTTCTACCGTTGATAAAGACTTGGTTATTAAACTGAGTCTGTTACTTGTTTCTACGGCGTACGGTGCGGACTATAGATGTATAGGTTAAGGTTTTCAAAGCTTTCAATGTCAGATAATGATAGATTCATGATCTGGGTGTCATTTCACATGCAAAATGCAATGTTCATTTTGCGATTCAGTTACGTATGCAAATTATGGCGTTTAGTGTATTCTGTATATTCGTAGAAAATACCGTATACTTATAAAATATGGAAGTGTGTTTTCCATGATTAATTACTGTGTGTACATGTTATATATATGTGTAATACTTACTCGACGAAAGAATTCGCCCTAATACATGTTTTGGCTAATATGCGTTATGCATGTTAATAAGTGTATTCTAAGTGTTTGTGAAAATGCTTGTAAGAGCAAGTACTTAGATGATAGTGCTTCGGGTAGGTGTTGAGATAGGATTCTCAACTACCTTAGAGATATATATGACTTCCTCCATGTAAGTTATTTAGTTTAATCACTTACTTATAAACTGTATGTGTTTGTATTTCCTATTTATATTATGCTTTATAACATGCTTGTTAACATGTTTGAATTACTTTGTTAACTCTGCTTAGACTACTATACATGCTTTTTGGTTAAGGATTGAATGTGATTGAGGCTATGATATAGTCCAGGCAATCGGTAACAGGCTTGAAGTCGTGGCTAAGATTCATTCGCCACATACGACTTGTTTGACAAACCCAAGTCGTGTGTTGGTCATTGGTAGTGGTTAGGCCACACGAAGTGCTTATGCACTTCATGTCGATCGATACAATGTACACTCGTGCAAGTCAAACCCATCAAGTAACCCGATTGACATATTATATGTTCACCATGTATGGATGCTACTGCTTGAACCTAAGGTACCAAACTGACCAGTAGAATCTTGTTAACCTTGGTACCTCGATCCGCTAAGACTCATGAGCCGCACATGGTGGTATGGGACATCATGGTCGAGCTGTCGGCCTACGCTGGGGTGAGAGCCTCCCCGTAATGACTAGTGAACAACCCAAACTCGTGAGCCGAATACGGTGGTATGGGACACTATATTAGAGTTGTCAGCCTAAACTGATTGGTGATGAGCCCTTTGTAGTGACCTCGAGCATACTCTGAGTCTACGTGGAGGCGACAACCTTTTCGTAGCATCTAGAGTATAAACTAGGCCTGCACTGATTTGGTGACGAGCCCTTCACAGCGACCTAGAATCGCAATATCGTATGAGATTTACTAGGACTAACGTCCCTAGAATGGATCATTATTTGGGAAATGAAATAAGGGAGGTACCTTAGTTTCCCAATCCTGCTGTATGAAAAGAACTAATAAGAACTTGGTAATCATATGCATGCACTGTATTAGGCGTGCGTTCAGACATTGCAGGTCAAGCACTGAGGCAGTGTTGTCATGCGCGAACGTGAGATGAAGTCGCTGAGGGAGCGTAAGTGAGGGCATGCATCATACATCCATACCATTCTTACATTAACAACAATACTTAGGAATGTGTGATTTACTGCTTTATCATTACTGCTTGACTGAATTGATAACATGTTAACCTATGCTTTATTATTCCACTGAGTCGATCACTTACTCCCACGTTACTGGACGGTGTTTTAAACACCAACCAGACTCTATCTTGATTTTAGATGATGGCATGACTCCCGAGGTGGAGCCTGATTATTACGACGATCAAGATGAGTTCTCTTACTTGCAGTTCTCTGATGGCTTCGCTTGGGCTTTCCTGTTCAGTGGGGCTACAGGGTTTTATTACAGTTGAACCATTTTTGAGACTTTTAACTTTTGTAATATTACATGTAATACTTCATGTACATAGTGACTTAGTGTTATATTCATACTTTTGAGACCGATCGTGATCTTTTGATTTGTATACATTTATTTATATATTTTAGTCTTCCGCTTGCATTTTACAACATGATCTGGAGTATGAATTACTGTTTTGGTATAATCCCACTCATGATTAATGCACTAACACAGACAACATTAAATCATAAGCATATATGTTGCATAAGTGATGTTTTGGAACTCGAGAGTTGAGTTGCTACTTGACCCCTGATTTTCAGGCATTACATTATATTATGATAAGTTCAGTGCTATAAATATTTTAAAAAATCCAATTCAGCATTCACGTACCAAGCACATTGACATTGGGTATCATTATATTCGTGAATTAATGGAAGAAAAAATAATCTCTTTAAATTACATTCCAACCAAGACTCAACTTGCTGACATTTTCACTAAACCGCTTGATAAAGAAGGTTTAATAAATTGAAATTTGATCTTGGTATGTGTAATTTAAATTGATTATTCATGCATATATGTATCATAGTGTATATATATTTGATAATTTATTGGTTTAAATTTCAAATTTTTATTAAAATGCTTGTTTTTGTTGGTACACTACCAATCGAGGACGTGCTTGACCAGTCGTGGTACGACCGATCGAGAATGGTCCTCGACCAGTCGTGTAGCGCGCTGGACCTTTTTAATTTAGGAAAAAATCTCATCTTCCTCATTTCTTATTTCTTCTCCAACGGACATAAGCACGACTGGTCGTGCCCAACCGTTTGATTCGTCAAGGTTAATGCATTTTTTTTCAATCTTATAGATTCAAGTTCTATTCTCTTCATTTTTGTCATTTGAGTGCCTGATTTCAAGCTTTGTTGAAATTTTAGATTTTTTCTACTCCATTTGCTGATCTTAGAAAACCCATCTCTACTTCCATTGTGATTTCATGGTACTTTGGTTTTCTTTAAGTAAATGGATGCTAGAGGAAAAAAGAAAACAATCCATGGTCCATCATCCTCTAGATCAAGTCCTATCACTCGGTGCCATTTTCGGTCATCTGAAGATGATCCCGCTCTTGTTAAGGATTTGCGTGTGCGCAATGTTATTGTTGAAAAAACTGTGTCTATTGATCACATTACTCCTTTTTGGTATTCTTCCTCTTCTCCAATCAATAGGTTGGGATAACATCGTACATTGGAGTAAGCCTCCATATTAATCCATTGTATAGGATAAGTGTGCATGTATCTCTGAATTTTCATCTAATAATTTAACTTTTAATATTGATACTCGAGAAGGTTCATTTACAGTAGACCGTCATCTGATTGCGGATCTAATGGAAATACCTGTTAATGATGAGGGCATCCCTATTCATATTCTAATGGAAAAATATTCTGAATCAAGAAAATGGATGTTAACCATAGATTTATGTAATATGGATGTTCAATGGACTCAAAAAGGGAATGCGCTCCCCGCAAAGTATCTGTTACCTAAATACAGAGTTCTCCATAGAATTTTTATTTCAAATGTGTATCCTTATTCTGGTAAAAAACAGAACTAACTTCCATTATGGTTCGAGTTTTGCATTCTATCCTCACTGGTACTAAAGTCTGTTTGCCTTCTTTCATATGTCATTTCATCATTCAATTTCGTCTCCGTCCAGGATACAATGATATTCCATTTGCTTATCTTATGACTACGTTAGCTACTCATATGCTAGTCGCTATGCCTGTCGAAGAGGCTCCTATTCATCATCTTTTGTTTAACAATTATAATTTATATAAGATGGAATTGGAACTGGCACCTAGCCAAAGAAAAGTGGGTGATGGTGGTGCTGAAGAGGGGAATGAAGAAGAAGATGGCGATCTTCCTCCTGATGATATAAATATGGATGATATTTTTGATGAGATTGAATCAAATTCTACAAATGATCCTGACTATGAGCCATCTGAGTTTGATGCTCGTCTTCGTGCTCTCGAGGAGAAGGTAGAGAACATGAATGTTGCCCATAATTTTCAATTTAAACATACACGCAGGTATTTTAGGCATTTAAACAAGGGCCTTCATCAAATTGATCTAACCATACTTGCTCTTCCTCAGGATCTGATTAAATATTTTAATCTTTGGTCTGTAATAACTTTTATACTACTTTGTTTGTATGACTGATGTTTGATTCACCTGGTTAATGCTATGTGAACTTTGAATTTGCTTATTTTTACTTACATATCTTAACTCGTTATTCCTTTCTTTACTCTCTTACTGGTCTTCCACTATCATTTCTTCATTTCTTCCTTTGTCATATTGTGACAAAAAGGGGGAGAATAATTTAATGGTTATATGGGGGAGATTAATATGGATTGTGGGGGAGTAGAGTAAGCATCATTTTCATTTTTTATGAAGGATTTATGTATGCTACTCAGGGGGAGTAAGTAATGAAAGTATTCGTGAATGACAACTGGTGCATAATTCTTTGTGTTCATAATGATCATATTTTTATTAAGCATGTTTTGTTACAAATTTGACAAAGGGGGAGATTGTAAGTGCAATTGTCATTTGCCCCTTTGGTTATTAAGTTTTGTGGTGCCAAAAACACAATTTATGTCTTGTGTAGCATGTTGATTTGTATGTTCAAGTCACTGCATCAATGCTACAAGTTAAGAACGGTGATCTACTTTAAGAAGTTCAAGTTCAAGTTATTTTTCAACTTCTGCAAGCTTCAATGATCAAAATATTTCAAGAGCTACAACAGAAGACAGGTTCATATTCAAGTCTCAAGTACAACTCAAAACTAGAGTACAAGATGAAGTCCAAGCTTAAGAAGATCTCAAGTTCAAGCTACATCAGAGATCTCAAGCTTCACAATCTTCAAAGGTCAACCATCATTATAAGAAGTGAAGACTCGATGTCCATACTTCACATTTAAGGTTTGCATGACCTTAGTTTGACCTTAGGGTAGGTCATTTTGTATACATAATTCAAATAGAATATTTTTTTAAGTGTTTGGTCTGTGATAAGACCAGTCTTGAACTTTGTTCGACTAGTCCTAGAACTGGCTTGACCAGTCCAAGAAATTTCAAGACTAGTCCTAAGTTGTTGCAAATTTTCAGAATTTTTTGGTTAAGCTTCGACCAGTCTTGGAGTCTGCTCGACCGGTCGTAGGAACAGTGTCGACTCATTCACGACCAGTCCTGCAGCTACGACTCAAACTCCAGCAACCATTCTTGGTTTCTCACAACCAGTCATGGAGGCCTCACGATCAGTCGTGGACACCCTAAGACCAGTCGTAGAACGCTTTATCCCATTGTGCTTAAAATTTTAAAATGCAGTTCGACCTAAGATCGGTCGTGGTGGCCACACGACCAGTCGTAGAAGCGATTTTTGCATTTATAAATTGAACACAAATTTTACAGTTTTTTAAAGAATTAAATTCAAGAAAAATTAAGGCATCACTCCGAGATAAGTTTGTGTTATTTAAGCTACGCTGTGCATATTTCATATTCTCTTTTGTTAGCTTTATTTATTTGATTTTGTTTTTGCATTCCAATCTGAATTGAAAAGAGGAGTTGTTGTATTCCTTCTTCTTGGAATCAAAATTAAATATAGCTAGCCCATTTGGTTTAATTTAAAATCAATTAGAACTTAGAACCATTTCAAAGTCAGTATGGGACAATTGAACTTCTTTATTCGAACTTTTACTCCGATTGGTTCTTTAGGGCTACTATGAAAGAAGAAATCTAGGTATTTTACATTTGTGTAAATCTTCTATGCTTTTGGTTTTTGTTTGAGATTAAGACAGAAAGTATCAATCTCGTGGTTATCGGAGGAGAGCCAGAAAAAATCAGAAGTGGGGTTTGTTGAATTTTGTAAGCCCACTTGAAAGACACAATTGTGATGGTTTTAGGTGAACCCGTGAAACCTATTTTTATAGTGAACGCTGATATCCCCTATGTGAGGATATTAGGAGTGGAGTAGTAATCTGTGTGGCTGTTGTTTAACTATTGGTGTACACGCAGGTGAACCACTATAATTCTTTGTGCTTTGTGGTTTGAATATTTATTTAATTTCTATCTTTTATCATTCAAAGATGTGCATGTGAATGTTGTAATCTTTTACATTTCAAGCATTGTGGTGAATGTTTTAATAGTTTAAAATTTAATTTATTGATATTTCCTTTCAGTTTGAGTTTTGATATTCAAATTGTTCTAGTAAGGTTGTCCTGCCATAAACCCTTGGTTTTTATGGTGCAAGGTTGTCCTTAGAACAACATTGGTATCAGCCTCTCTATTTTAGAGCTTTACATTTCAATATTGTGACTTGTTTAAAAGTTTTATCTTTCATTTAATTATTTATAAGGCTATTTTATTCATTTAAATTCCACTGTTAAAGTTTTAATTTGGCATAGTCCTATTCACCCCCCCTCCCCCTCTAGAACATATAGTTAGGCCTTTTCACATCATGACCGTGGTTAGTCCTCAGCAAACCCATGATAAAATCGGTAGATACGTGCTCCCACTTCCACGTCGGGACGCTTAACGGCTGCAATAGACCACAGAGTCTCTGATGATCGGCCTTGACAAGTTAACATGTGTCACACTTGGCCACAAAAATGTCTATCTGGCACTTCATCCCCACCCAAAAAATACTATCTCCTCATATCACAATACATCTTCGTTGAGCCAAGGTGGATAGAAAACCACGATCGATGTGCCTCGGTCATAAGATCTCTGCCCAACTCAGGAATATCCGGGACACATAATCAGCCTCTGAAGCGAAGTCCACCATCAAAACCAATATGTCAATCTGTCTGACTCTTAGAAGCTATCTCTGCTCGGTAATCCTGCAACGACTCATCTATCTGGTGAGCCTCGATCACCCTTGCGATAGGAGAGGGTTGAATCGACAAGTTCGATAACTGAACAATAGAAGACTGCAGACCAAACTCAAAGTCATACACTGTTATATCCTCGAGCATCCTCCACACCTGAATCATCATGTGTGCCACCAAGCCCCATGCCTCAGGGCTGATGGCATCCGCCACCACGTTTGCCTTACCTGGGTGGTACTGGAGATCGAAATTATAGTCATTCAAGAGCTCCATCCAGCGTCTCTGCCTCATGTTCAGCTCAGACTGAGAGAATAGATACTTTAAGCTCTTGTGGTCGGAGAAGAGCTCGAACCTGACCCCATAGAGATAGTGTCTCCACACCTTCAGTGCAAAGACGACTTCTGCCAGCTCCAAATCATGCATGGGGCAGTTCAGCTCATGGACCTTGAGCTGGCGAGATGCATAAGCGATAGGTTTCCCATGCTGCATCAGGATAACACCCAAGCCAATAAGCGAAGAATCGGTAAATATAACAAACCATCACTCCCAAAGGGAAGAGTGAGGATAGGAGCGGACGTTAGACGATCCTTCAGCTCCACGAATGCCTGCTCACATGCGCCAATCCAAACAAAATTTGTGCCCTTTTCGAGCCAACTTGGTCGACGAGGCTGCAATACGAGAGAAGCCCTCAATAAAATACCGATAGTAACCCACCAAACAAAGGAAACTGTAGATCTCGGATGTAATAGTGGGCTATTCCCACTGACGCACTACCTTAACCTTCGAGGGGTCCACTACGACACCCTCCCTAGTCACCACGTGATCGAGAAACTTCACTTCCTCTTGCCAAAACTCACACTTCTCCAGCTTCGCATACAGCTAATGGGCACGGAGGGTCTGTAATGTGATCTCCACATGCTGCATATGGTCCTCACGGGTCCTCGAATATATCAGAATTTTCTCGATGAAGACCATAACAAATTGATCGAAATATAGATAGAAGACCTTGTTCATTAACTGCATAAAGAAAGCGGGTGCATTGGTCAGTCCGAAGGACATGACCTGAAACTCAAAATGACCGTAACGCATCCTAAAAGTCGTCTTCGGAATGTTCTCCTCTCGAACCTGAATCTGATAATAACCAGAACACATGTCAATCTTCAAAAAGAACTGTGCACCTTGTATCTGGTCAAACAAATCATTTATCCTCGGGAGTGGATACTTGTTCATAATCATGACCCGGTTAGGCTCGCAGTAGTCCCGCAGAGCCTCAACGACCCATCTTTTTTCCTGACGAAGACTATCGGCACTCCCCAATGTTGTCCAATTGTCGCTACAACTCTCTCAACTCCATCAGTGCCATACGATACAGGGCATTCGAAATAAGCACGGTACTGGGCACAAGATCGATTTAGAACTAAATATGCCAACGAGGCGGCAACCCCAGAATCTCCTGGAACACATCAAGAAAATCATAGACAATCAGCAACTGATCAATATAAGTAGCAACTGTCTCCTCAACAGCGTAGGACATCAAACAAGACAACGACTCTCCTCTGTGCTCGACAACGAACTGAAACTACGATAAGCCCGGTATGCAGAACATGACCATCCTCGCGGAACAATCCAAGAGGGCGTGGTACTCGGTAAGTCAAACCATGCCCAAGATAACATCAAAATTTGACATCGGCCGCACGTACAAGTCAGCGAGCAAGAAAATCTCTCTCATTAACACAGGAAAAGATGAACAAAAGCGCCTAATACTGTAGTCTTTCCTAAGGTCAAACCCTCTCGAGCAGACTCTGTCAGTAATCCAGTCGAACAACAAACTCCCTCAGACACAAACGAGTGCGAAGCACCAAAATCAAATAAAACTCGAGCGATGCATGCAGAGACTGGAAGTATACCCCCAATGACTCCTCCGGAGGTCTGTGGGTCCTGCTGAGCTACGTAGAACCTAGCCTGAGCTAGTTGGGGAGGTGTATGTCCCCTCTAAGGTCTTTGGTGCTATTGCTCCCTCTGTGGCGGCATGTATTGTTGTCTCTGCTGCTGCTGGGACCTCGATAGCTGAGGTGTCTATGGTCGTTACTAATGGGGTCGTTGCTGCGCTAGAGGCTGTTGTGACCCTCTCGGCTGCTACAGATGAGGATGGGGGCACTCATACATGCGGTGCTCTGTCCCATCACATCTATTACAAGTCCATGTAAATGGCTACTAGGGTGGTGCTAGAGGTGCCGCTGGCGCTGTTGGTGCTCTGGCAGATGGGTGGATCTTGTGCCTCTATGGCTGTCGATGTTGCTGGGAGCTATTGGAGGGAGCCTGCCTCTTCTGACACATCCTCCGATCACAATCACTCTGTGTACCGGCCAACTCAGTCTCATAAATTTAATCCCTCCGTACTACCGCCTGAAAAGTCGGGATCTCATGCCCAATAACACGGCCTCAAAGGCAGTAACGTAAGTTGTTCTCGAAACTGCAGGCCTTCCACCCCTCATCTTCAAACAAATATGGTGGAAACCATGATAGCGCCACAAAACGTGCCACATACTGCACCACAGACATGTCCCCCTGCACCAGATTCTCAAACTCTAACGCTCTCTAACGGCGAATGTGGTTTGGGAAGTACTGCTGCTCTAATCGATCAATAAAATCCTCCCATGTCCAGATAAAATCAAGTCCTACAACACATGTAATGGAGCTCCACTAGTGCTCGGCCTCACCGTGGAGGAAAAATACTATCAACCAGACTCACTGTTGGGTCGTACATGTCATAGTATCAAAAATCTTCTCTACATCGTAACGCTACCTCTCAGCTACTGTTAGATCTGGCTTGCCCTATAAATGCGGAGGATCGAGTTTTATGAACTCTCGAAGAAGGGCACACGTGTGCTCCTTCTTTGTCTGGGCTGGTGAAACAACTGAGCGCTTGCCCTATCCCTGAAACGCAACCGTCATAACCTGCAACATCTGCTTTAAGTGGAAAGCACTCACAGGTATAGTCGGATCTACACCGGTCTCTGGTGGAGGAACGACATCCTCAGGCTGGGGAGCAGGGATCTATGGGGGTGGAATGAGAGTCGTAGGTGGTAAAGCTGGAGCCTTAGGTGGTTGAGCAAGAGTCACTCAGCTTGCTCTCCTAGGAGGCATGTCTTATAAAAAATAAATAAAGGTGCCTATGAATCCTTGAAAAATCTCGAAGGCATATTAGGGGACTAAATCGGAAGGTAACGCACACAGAACCAAATTGATCTAAACTCATACTAGATATGTGATGTTTTTCTAGGTTATTCCCAAGTTATGCTCTGATACCAATTTTTGTCATGCCCCAAACTGAGAAACGGGTTCACAAATTTCCTGATCGCTAAATCCGGCGTTGAAAGCCTCCATAGCACCCTATTCTTGGCTCTCGGCACCCATACACCAGGTTCCGATCTTGAGATTCTACAATAAGGATTTTTAATATGATTTTTTATTCGTAATGAGTATAACCCACGAACAATAACCACAAGAACATCATCACATAATCCACTATGATAAAAAAAACTTTAAGGTACAATGCATAAGAAGGGAAATACAAGATAATGATAATAACGATAACTCTTGAAGCTCAACCGTACGCTTGTATTGCGGTGAGGCTATGACTGCATCGTGGTGTCGTTTGCACGTATTAATAGTGTATAAGCTTACAGAAAGCTTAGAGGGCGGTGTAATTGTATGCGCAATATGATCATGCTCAGAATGCAATGTCAGAGTAATGCGGAATCATGCTGATAGATACATAAATGTAGTCAGTTCTACCAAGGCTATGCGGTGCACGATATGAATGTTATCGGCCATATCAAGACCATGCGATATGAGATGTAACTCAAGAATACGAATCTTCATCAAAATATCAATGCAACTCCTCACTAGAGCATCAAATATCAGTATGGTTCTCACTCTAGATAATCATCAGGGTTTAGTACACTCTAAATGGCACAACCCCTTTCCTAGGCACGTGGTCTAAGTGAGAGTAAGAAACTTTACTATCCGCCTGGCTGATAGTCTGCCAATATCTATCCGGCATGTCGATAGCAGACCTATTCATGAGCTACTCAAACTCAGCCTAGTAATGCCCCCTACTCTCCAGCGAGTAAGGCCACACCCCTTTTCAACTGACCAAGACACAGTGAGAGACACGGCCTCCTGGTATTCGGCCATCGTGCGCTTATGTATCCACTCGGTCTCGATGTTGGAGTCATCCTATCGTCCCATCGGGTTTAGAGATTTTCACCCAAGGACACCTAAGGCACCCCGATGCTAGAAACAGTATTTTTGGTATCCAATCGGGCCACCCACGATGTATCTGTGGAGGCTACGACCCCGATGTCACTAGGGCGTACAGTAATCACAATCACACAAGTGTAAAGTGCATGAATCATATAGCCCAATCATGCATCAATCCTGTGCATACCATGCGCTCATGTGGGATAACTCTACCTATCAGGGAGTCCCATAAATCACCTGCACTATGGTATATGCAATGGTTAATCACACCATATAACAAACATGCAGATGATGCGTATGGGCATGTATCATGATGCTATGCTGTCACAAAGTCATAATCGGTAATAATAGTCGGTATCGGCAATCGGCACTGATAATCAGTATTAATAATCAACCTCGACGCAAGGCGGGGTCCATAGTTGGATGGCCGATGATGGTCCAATTAAAATCAATGGGGCCCATGCATTTGGGTTAACCCATGAGAGAATGATTAGGAATGGCCTAACAATGCCTAAGGGATGATCACAATGTGGCCGTTCAACCATCATTGCCCATCAATGTGGTCATTTAACCAACATTGGTCCTAAGGAATGACAGTCATAGGGCCAATATATATAGCATATCGGGTCGTATTGAATGGGTCAAAGCAATGGGCCAAATCAAATGGACCGCGTCAAATAGGCCGAGTCAATTGAGCTGAATCGAATGGACCGAATTGATGGGCCGAGTCAAATAGGCCAAGTCAATTGGGCCGAATCGATAGGCCGAATCAAATAGGCCGAGTCGATGGGCCGAGTCAATTAGGCTGAATCCAACCACACCATTCACCTATTGCTAAAGATCTTTTTAGAGCACTATTCAAAAAAATGAATCATATCCAAGGATCATCTGGACCAGACCACACTTAACAGTGGTGATATAATTCCCACTATTGGAAATTTAAAGGGCACATCATATCATTCATTTGCCATCCAAACTGTTCATAGTGTCACAAAGACCTAAACAGGGAGGAAAACAAATATTATATTGATTCAAAACTGCTGCAAGGTAGACGTCCACTCCATTATCTTCTATAGTGTGGTCCACTTGATACTAGCTCTATCTTATTTTTCTTCCCAATCCTTAAGATTTGCTCACCAAATGGATAGACGGTTGGATGAACCATATACATTAGGGTGGGGTCCACGTACGTGGCCTGCCATAGGTTTGAGTCTGCTACTTATTTTATTTTATTTTTATTTTTCTATCTCGCCATATGGATAGACGGTTTGGATGCAGCACATGCATCAATGGCTGGTCAAAGCTACTGCCAGTCCCATTAGATAGGTGGACGGTTTAGATATAACACGTACATCATGGTGAAGCCGTGCTGCACCCAGCACATCACCAAGGTGACTGCCCAAAGCTACTACCCATCCCAGAAAGGGGGATGGTGGGTCTGATATCAGGCTAGTTGCACCGTCCAGCAACTAAACTGCGCAAATAAAGTCATACATCGTGGTGCGGTCCATGTAGTGGCCCACCTCTTAGTATATAATATATATATTTGTGTATATATTATAATACTAAATATTATATATATAAGACGTAAAGATTGCCCAGACACACCGTCCAGACCTCCTTGGATGGTGATGATCTCCTCATTAGAGGTGGGTCCACGTGGGAGTGGCCCACCATAATACATTATTTACATATAAAATATTATATTATATTATAGTATATATATCATTTAATATGAAATATTATATATATATATTATATATATATATATATATATATATATATATATATATATATATATATATATATATATATATATATATATATATATATATATATAATATACATGTGTGTGTGAGAGGCTAGAGGTGTCAGCGCTATCAGCGCCCAGCGTCCAGAGACGTTGGATGGATGGCTGATGGTAGGCCCCACTTGTATGGACGGTTTTGATGCAACACATACGTCATGTGGTGGGGCCCACATTTACCAGCTTGGTGGCTATAGGGATGGTGCGACCCACAGTTCTTACTCACGTCCATATTGTGACTGTTTTGCTGACGTGAGGTACATTATCTAATCCTCTCCCACCTTCCATGGTTTGGACGGTGCTGATACAACACGTAAGATCAAGGTGGGGTCCATTTGGGTGGGCCACGTAACTTCATCATCACCCCAAGAAAATGAAAGAGAGAGAGAGAGGAGATGAATAGGAGGGACCCCGCTACTATGGGCCCTCCATTTCTTACATCGCATACTTCTACGGGTCCCACCACATGTGGTCCCAAAAATGAAATTTAACGGTGGATCACCCACCTATCAGCCTCCTTCTTTAGCTCCTTAGAAAGGTAGTCGCCTTAGCTTCGATGTCAACGGAAGATGATGAGGTTTTGATGGTTGAGATTGGAGGTGAGAGAGAGGGAAAATGGGCCACACTTGGGAGAGAGAGCTTGGATGTTGGAAGCTCTCATGGAAGTTGGAATAATAAAAGAGAAAGAGAGGTGATGGATTGATATGGGATGGGTGGAATGGGTGCTGTAAGGAAAGGGGATGGAGAGGTAAGGATTTGTTTGAAATTTGGAAAAAGAGGGATGGGTAGGAGAGAGAGGAGAGAGGAGAGAGAGAGAGAGAGAGCTGACTTATGGAAAAGAGGGAGTGGGCATTTGTACTTGGGATAAGGTGAGGTGGCATTGAGGTATGGTGGTGTACTTGAGTTGATTTGATGAGATGGGTCATCAAGATTCTCATACGCAATGCACAGCGTTTCTTTAAAATGAACGCGGGCCCACATCTCTTGGGCCGTGTATCAAATCGGTACACGAGTCGCGGCATTGAAACCACGGTGACGACGCGGTCGCTAAGGTACAAGTTTCGAGTTGAGCCGATTTCAGTATACACGACTCGGCGTAAGATCGCGTGCAAACGTCGAATATAGGTCAAGGGTTGTTGAAATTTGACCGGAGGATCACAGAAGTCTGTGGAATGGTATGGTCTAGGATACGGGTCATACAGAAGGTTAGCTCGTTTCTACTCTTGTAACGGCTCGTACTAGAAGTCTCAGTGTTGGTCATTCCAGTTAGACGGTTAGTCCTCATTCAGTTGTGTTAGTTAGTATCACGGGTTGTTTAAAGTCAGATAATTATTTTTTGTTAGACTGTTCGTTTCAAGTGGGGTGGTTCGCCCATTTAAATTGTAAGTTTATGTAAAGAAGGGAAATATTTTAGGGTCATTACAAATTTTATATCTAGTTTGCAAGGGATTGATCTATCGTAGACTAAGGGCATAATAAATACTTTGAATTCCATACGATCAATACTTTAGTGCCTTTTGTGCGAGCTAAATCAATTGAAGTTTATATATGTTTTGTATTGTGAAAGATGAATTAACTACTCTATTTGGTTAGATACTATAGTACTTTGTTTCCAGTTGAGTTATCTAATTGAATCATGTGAATTAAAAATTAAAAATTACTATAAGTGAATACTCGGTGCTCTAGTGTTTTGCTTTAACGATTTCTCTTTTAAATTACTTAATTCTCAATCATTGCTTCTTATAATCCAATCTCGTAGTGAACTTTATATTTAATTATAGTTCTTAAGTGTTTTAAAGAGTGTGTACATATGAGTCCATGTGGATTCAATCATGGTTTCATAGACTTAAATCTACATCACAGCCTTGAACTTGGGGTTGTCATTCTTTTAGATAGATCATTAATACAACTACAATGATCTTTTCGAACATAAAAGGATACAAAGAGGGAATGGAATGCACTTCTTAGTAGCATGCATTGCACCAGTTGCTGCCAAAGTTTGGTCTTGGGACATGTGTAGCGTAGGGAATCTAGAGGGTTATATTAAATTGAGTAATTAGACGGGTTCATACTGGGTAGCTTTGATTTATGTTTTCGAACAAATGGGTAAGTATATGAAAAGATATGACGATTTTAAAGTTGGTTTACCATGATCAGGAGGACTGAAAGAGAAGTGAACAATCAAAAGTGACCCTAACCTGACTCAGATCTACCCTTAAATCTCATGATGATTTTAGCCCATTCGATAAATTTTATTGATCATCCCGTAGTCTTAAAAGCTTAATTAGAACATGATAGGTAAGGCTAAAAGAGGTACAAAGCTGTTATAGAATTGTATATACAAAACAACAGTTTTGGGTCATTCTCGATCCCATATATAGGTTGTTCATGGGACTCGATGGAATCGAAGGACAACTCGACCCGATCGAAGAATTAGTATAATAACCAAATAAATAATTTTTGAATTTTCACAATGTGATCGATAGAGGATTCGATCTTATTGAATGACCTTCGATCCTATTGAAGGCCCTTTCAATGCCATAGACGAAGCCATTTACTAGTTACTTTATAGTCGTTGTAAATGAGCTTCTTATAAAATGACATTCAGTTCTTAGACAAAAGGATGGGTATTACACTTTAAGTGTAATAGAAGCTTAAGAGATTCCTCACTAATATCCCACAATTCAAGCCTCTATATCTATGAGATCTAAGTCATCTTCCTTACGATTGTTCACGAACCCAAAGTGCAGGCTGCAATTTGTAATAATTCGGCCAGAATGATGTCGTACCCATAAGGACTTGCTATTTATACAATTTATAGAATACGTTCAAAATAAAACTAGAATCCGAACTAAATAATAAATTTATATTTGAAAAGTAATTGTGAAGAAAATATCATAGATAAAATACTAGATTGCAAATGATCTACTTATAGCCTCCTTAATGTTATTCTACTTGATTCAAATAGATGGCACAACTGTAATCGAAGTCCTATCCTATCCACTCAGATAATGGAGCGGTTAAATCATCATTCAAATATGTCAAAACAGATTTGAAATTAATTGATTTGGTTCCCTCATATAACATTAGCATATTGATCGCAGGGAATTCCAAGCATCTATCATGCCCGGAGTTAATGATAGATCAATGTATTTTATAGATCAAATAATTTCAAAACATGTAAGATAATGTGAATAGTCTTCCAAAGCATCCAAAGTGCCCGGAGTCAGTAATGGATGAAAGTAAACTAAAAATACTTCTACATTCAAACCAAATATCAATGAATTGTTCAACATGAAAACCAAATAACTTTAATCAAATAAAAATCAACATTGAGAAAAACTATAAGCTTCACCTCTTACCTCTAGTTAAGCGATAAGCCAACCATAGACATGATTGAACTAAAACTCTCAAAGAAAAAATATAAAAACTAACTAGAACTGAATGATTGAAGAGGAGGGAAAACTCCTTGAAGCACCACAACTCCTTTCTCTACTCCTTTTACTCTAATTCATACTTAAAAACTCTTAAAACATCCATTTAAATAGGTTTGATTCCCATCGACTTCAAAACAAACTTCAATTTACGCATCTATCATAATTTCGATGGCATCGAAGTCGTATCGACGAGTTCAAGTGATATTGGGAAATTGTCTAGCAACAAACTTTCGAATCTATGTATTTTCTTAATAACATCGAGCCTCATTCGATTGGATCAAACTGGCTTCGATGGCATCAAACACTCTTTCGTTGGGATCGAAGGGTGCTCAAATATGTCCAACAAGAAAATATGATGTTTATGATATTTGGAATGGGATCGAGGGCTTCGATGGCATCGAAGGTGTCATCAATGACATTGAATCGTAAATTTTGTTACTTCTGATTTTCTGCAATTTGCAACTTTGATTTTCTTCCTTCTTCTCTTAGTTTCCTTAAATCTTGAGCTCTTGAAATCTTCAATGTTGTCCTCTATAGATCCAATCCTCACTTTAATAATCTTTTTTAGCGTTAAATCCATGCTTTAAGCATCATTTCCTCCTTAGCTCTTAAAATCACCTCGTAAGAGAAAACATGTGTAATCAGATCAATTAAGCACATCCATGTTCATAAAACCAATGCATAAAAAAGGGGAATATACAATATTTTACTCTCAACACACCCCAGCCAATATTTTACTAGTCCTGAGGAAAATATGTGAAAATTAAATGTTTCAACATTCATATTTTAAAACATTTTTCAGAAATTAGTATCATGTGCAATCTTATACATGTGAGTAGAGTTTAAAGTTAGAAGGATAGAATTTCATCAATCTATAATCCAATGTCAGTTGCATTCTTTTTAACAAAGGTTTTCTTCATCAATTGTCAAATAGAATGCTTATAAACATCAAGTTCCTAGAGTTCCCAGTGTCTTCCAACTTATATTCCACACAAGTTAACCTTCTTTCCATATTATTAACCATAATCACTACTTTTAAAGTGGAAAAATCAATACAATTTACTGATTCTAAAACTATCCCCTTTTCACTTATTAGTCCAGCTTTCAATTTTTCATTAATGACTTTAACACACTACGTCAAAACAACGAAAAAAAGGAGGGTCCAAAACCATCTCAAATGACCAAAAAGGACGGTCATGGACCGTCGCATAGGCCGTCAAATTTTGACGTGTCCTATTTTTTAAATAACGGTTGAAAACCGTCATTCTTATAAAAAAGACGGTCATGGACCGTCCTTAAAATGGACTGTCATGGACCGTCTCTTATGAGCCTAAAAAGGACGGCCATGGACCGTCCTTTAAAAGAACTGTCGTGGACCGTCCTTAAAAAGAACTGTCGTGGACCGTCTCTTATGTGCCTTTAAAGGACGGCCATGGACCGTCCTTTAAACGGACGGTCATGGACCATCCTTAAAAAGGACTCATGGACCATCTCTTATGAGCCTTCAAAGGACGGCCATGGACCATCCTTTAAACAGACGGTCATGGACTGTCCTTAAAAAGGACTGTCATGGACCATCTCTTATGAGCCTTCAAAGGACAGTTATAGACCGTCCTTTAAAAGGACGGTCATGGACCGTCCTTTAAAAGGACTGCTATAGGCCGTCTCTTATGACCCTTAAAGGACATTTTCAAATTTGACATGTTACAGTATTCTTCCTGATATACACCTGTTATACAATATATTTCATCACATTCACATTCACATCCATCTAAACCCAAACTACGTAAATCCATCCAAACATAAACTACATCCATCCAAACAAAAACAATCTTATCAACATTACATTCATCCACGCATAATACATATAAAGTTTAACATCATAAGTAAAAAAAAGGAAAAAAATCAGCAACAGTTTTCTGTCTTTCATCTAATAAAAAAGTTATTCAACCAACAAAACATTATAATTCAGAATCATGAAGAATTGCAGAAACTTCTTCCAAAAAAGTGGGCACTTTTTTAAAATAAAACTTATCATTAAAATAAGACTAATACGAGCAAATAATGCAAAAAAATGTTTCAATTAATAAAAACAACAAAAAAAATTAAAGCTTTGTAAAAAGGGGCATGTGTTAAAAGGGATACATTCTTGTTTGTTGCCATGTGATTGGGCTACATTATTACAACAATCAGGTTCAGGTTTGGGTTTTCAAGTTTAGGTTTAGGTTAGGGAGTTAAGATTAGGATTAGGTGTAGGTCTAAGTTTAGGGGTTTGAGAATACATTTAGGTTTTAGGTTATAGGTTTAAGTTTAGGTTTAGGTTTTAGGTTTAGGTTAAGGTTGGGTAATAGGTTATAAGTTTATGTTATAGGTTATAGGTTAAGGTTTTGGTTAAGGTTTATGTTTAGGTTATAGGTTATAGTATATAGGTTATAGCCTTAGGGAATTGAGAATAGGTTAAGGTTTAGGTTTAGGTTTAGGAAATCGGGTTCGGGTTCGGGATCCTGGTTTACGTTTGGGTTTTCAAGTTTAGGTTTAAGTTTAGGTTAGGGAGTTGAGATTAGGATTAGGTTTAGGTTTTAAGGATTTGAGAATACATTTCGATTTTAGGTTTAGGTTAGGTTATGGCTTAGGTTTAGGTTATAGGTTTAGGTTATAAGTGCAAGTTATAGGTTTAAGTTTATGTTAGGTTATAGGTTAAGGTTTAGGGAATTGAGAACAGGTTAAGGTTTAGGTTTAGGAATTCGGATTTAGGTTTGGGTTTTCAAGTTTAGATTTAGGTTTCGGTTAGGGAGTTGATATTAGGATTAGGTGTAGGTTTAGGTTTAGGGATTTGAGAATACATTTAGGTTTTAGGTTTAGGTTTAGGTTTTATGTTAATGTTAAGGTTTAGGTTTTAGGCTTAGGTTTAGGTTATAAGTTTAGGTTTAGGTTATAAGTGTAGGTTATAGGTTTAGGTTTAGGTTTAAGTTAGTTTATAGGTTAAGGTTTAGGAATCGAGACAAGGTTAAGGTTTAGGTTTAGGAAATCGGGTACGGGTTCGGGATCGGGTTTAGGTTTGGGTTTTCAAGTTAGGTTTAGGTTTAGGTTAGGGAGTCGAGATTAGGATTAGGTGAAGGTTTAGGTTAAGGGATTTGAGAATAGGTTAAGGTTTATTTAAGGAATTCGGGTTTGGGGATCGGGTTTAGGTTTGGGTTTTCAAGTTTAGGTTTAGGTTTAGGTTAGGGAGTTTAGATTAGGATTAGGTGTAGGTTTAGGTTTAGGGAATTGAGAATAGGTTAAGGTTTAGGTTTAAAAATCGGGTTCGGGTTCGGGATCGGGTTTTAGGTTTGGGTTTTCAAGTTTAGATTTAGGTTTAGGTTAGGGAGTTGAGATTAGGATTAGGTGTAGGTTTAGGTTTAGAGATTTAAGAATGCATTTAGGTTTTAGGCCATAGGTTTTGGTTTAGGTTAAGGTTATAGGTTTAGGTTATAAGCTATAGGTTTAGGGAATTGAGAATAGGTTAAGGTTTAGGTTTATGAAATCGGGTTCGGGTTCGGGTTCGGGATCGGGTTTAGGTTTGGGTTTTCAAGTTTAGGTTTAGGTTTAGGTTAGGGAGTTGAGATTAGGATTAAGTGTAGGTTTAGGTTTAGGGATTTGAGAATACATGTAGGTTTTAGGTCATAGGTTTAGGTTTTAGGCTTAGTTTTAGGTTATAGGTTTAGGTTTAGGCTATAAGTGTAGGTTATAGGTTTAGGTTTAGGTTTAGGTTAAGGTTTAGGGAATTGAGAATAAGTTAAGGTTTAGGATTAGGAAATCAAGTTCGGGTTCGAGATCGGGTTTAGGTTTGGGTTTTCAAGTTAGTTTTATCTTTAGGTTAGGGAGTTGAGATTAGGATTAGGTGTAGGTTTTGTTTAGGGATTTGAGAATAGGTTAAGGTTTAGGTGTAGGAAAATGGGTTTGGGTTCGGGATTGGGTTTAGGTTTGGGTTTTCAAGTTTAGGTTTAGGTTTAGGTTAGAGAGTTAAGATTAAGATTGGGTGTCGGTTTAGGTTTAGAGATTTGAGAATACATTTAGGTTTTAGGTCATAGGTTTTGGTTTAGGTTAAGGTTATAGGTTTAGGTTTAGGTTAAGGTTTAGGTTTAGGTTATAAGCTATAGGTTTAGGGAATTGAGAATGGGTTAAGGTATCAGTTTAGGAAATCGGGTTCAGCTTCGAGATCGGGTTTAGGTTTGGGTTTTCAAGTTTAGGTTTAGGTTATAAGCTATAGGTTTAGGGAATTGAGAATAAGTTAAGGTATAGGTTTAGGAAATTGGGTTCAGGTTCGGGATTGGGTTTAGGTTTGGGTTTTGTAACACCCCGGATTTTTTCCAACCTGGGATTAGACGTCCTTAGGCGATGGGTCGATCCTAACACCTTATTAAATTGTCAGAACTGAATCACACAGTCTAAAATCGCTCCTTAACCCATTTCCTTCACAAATCCGACCCTTCACCACCTTGTTCTTCCAATTTTTCCAAGAACTTTCACCCTAGACACTATCTTAAACTAGCTAAGTAGTATAACTTAGATCACTTTATACACAAACTACGAAGGACTAAGTACCACCTCAGACGAAAATCACTTAGGACTAAATCCTTTAGAAATGAGACAAAGTAAAAGTGCTACACTAGATCAGCTACGAAATCCGTTTGAATCGCTTTAAATACGATCTGCAAGACCCAAAACTTGTAGAATCATTGACGCTAGGTTACCCTAAAATCTAGGATCAAACTCATTACTCGGCTGCTCTTGGGAGCATCTCGAAACTCCGTATCTGATCTGGACCGCACATGTAACACCCCAGATTTTTCCCAACCTGGGATTAGACGTCCTTAGGCGATGGGTCGATCCTAACACCTTATTAACTTGTCATAACTGAATCCCACAGTCTCAAGTCGCTCCTTAACCCATTTCCTTCACAAATCCCACCCTTCACTACCTTGTTCTTTCAATTTTTCAAAGCACCTTCACCCTATACACTATCTTAAACTAGCTAAGTAGTATAACTTGGATCACTTTAGATACAAACTGCAAAGGACTAAATACTACCTCCGACGGAAATCACATAGGATTAAATCCTTTAGAAATTTGACAAAGTTAACTAAGTGCTAAGCTAGATTAGCCATGAAATCCATTTGAATCGCTTTAAATACGATTTGTAAGACCCAAAAATTGTAGAATCATTGACGCTAGGTTACCCTAAAATCTAGGATCAAACTCATTACCCGACTGCTCTCGGGAGCACGTTGAAACTCCGTATCTGATTTGGCCCGCACATCGGGAGTCCGAACAATACAATGTTAAGGACTTAGGACCGCCTCGCTGGGCTTGACAACCATCTCGGAAATTAAATCCAGCCGATGTCCCACAGCTGTTCGCTTGAGTCCGGAGCGAGAGAGTGTGAAAACACTTGTTTTCTTTAAAAATAAATATCTTGAATAGTAATCTGAGACTCGTTGCTTGCGGATCAGTTTTAAGCAACCAGACCGTTAGAATCTGACCAAATTATAACCTCGGATCAGGAGAAATTTCATACACATTTACATGTACTCGGCATCTCCGATCGAGATCCGCTGACCGTTGAACTGAAACTGGTCTGCCACGCGTGATCTGGAATCCCGACCGAAACGAAAACTTAATAGAACGTAGATCCAGTGTTAGTGAGCTTAAGTCCGACCTTTGGCTCAAGGAGGCCCGCCAAAAGTCCTCCGTTGAGCTGAAAAAGTCCCGCTTTGGTTATAACCTAAGTATACTTTGAACAGGAGTCTATTTCGGTAAATTTTTAGGCTATATAAGGACCTTAAACCCTCTCTCATGGCAGTCATACGAATTTGGATTTGAGAGAGAGAAAAGTGAGAGAAAGTGTGGGAGATGTGGGAGGAACTCCCTGCTGCTGTTCCCTGCCGCTATTCGGGCTCCAACGCCTAATTCTCATCGCTTTCCCGGTGATTCCGGCGTCGTTTCTAGGTAAGAAACCCTAACCCTAACCTGATTTGGGGCTTGGGTGGTTGTAGATTATGAAATAGCTAACGTATTTCGTTCCATAGGTTGCCAAACTCCCGTATACGGAAGCTTAGCGAACCTATCGACTCAGTTACGATTCTACGACACAAGGTGCGGACTTTAGGTGTATAGGTTATGGTTTTCAACGCTTTCAATGTCAGATAATGATAGATTCATGATCTGCATGCAATTGCACATGTACAAAATGCTTTCCGTTTTCTGTTTCGATTAGAATTGTAGAATTTGGAAATTCACATACTCTAGGTATTCGTATAAAATACCGTATACATATTTTTTTTGGAAATTTGTTTGACATGTTTATTTGACGTATGGGTATATGACGTATGGATAAAATACTTATTTGGCGAAAGGATTCGCCTAAATACATGTTTACTAATAAACACTATGTATGTAGAAATACGGTATTGTAAGAAGTACCGTATACATGTATATTTTAGTGATGTGTTTGTCATGATTAATTGTCGTATAAATATATTATGTACGTATAAAACATTTGCTTGGCGAAGGGAATCGCCGTAATACATGTTTGCTTGTATACACTATGTATGTTGAAAATGCGTATTCTAGAAAATACTGTATACGTATAAATATTGGGAGATGAATTTATCATGATTATTTGCTGTAGTAATATATTATACATGGATAAAATACCCACTTGGCTAAGGGATAGCCCTAATACATGTTTTAATAACATACACCATGTATGTTGTAATAGTGTATTCTAAGTGTTTGTGAAAATGACTGAATGAGTATAGAATCCTCATTCATGCTCGCCATGACTAATTGTCATGGATTCATGATTGTTGTATTGGCGATACCCTTTTGACGAAAGGATTTGCCCTAAATCACGCCACAGCCAATAGACACCATATATGCTAAAATGTGTGGCCCAAGTGTTTGTGGAAATGACTGAATGGATATGGAACTTGGATTCTTGCTTGCCATGACTATCCGTCGTGAGTGTATGTGTGTTATGATTGGGGCAACTCCCTAGTGAAAGGATTTGGCCTAACGCCTATGTGATCGACATGCATCATGTATGTTGATGCATGTTTGTTTAAGTGTTTCTTGCGAATGAGTAGTAGTTAGCAAATTGTAATGTATAAGGGTGTTGAGATATGATTCTCAACCTCTTTTAACTATGTGTATGATCTCCTTGGATTGTTGTGTGATTAGGAATTGAACATGTATAAACTCATGCTTGTGTTGTGATTCATAACATGCTCAACTGCTTTATGATTATAACTATGTAATGCATATGTTTAAATTTATATTTACATTGTATGATCCGTCATGGGTGATGGGGAGCGGAGCAACGAGTGCGTGCAAATGACCACACTGGTACCCTAAATGGAAAATACCATACCTTGATTGTATGAGTGGAATCTTGATTCACTCTTGCTTTATCTATCTCGCACTTGATTGTGTTTGGGGCTATGATTATAGTCCGCACAATCGGATACTGCACTGAATTCGTGGTTGCGATTCATTTGCCACGTGAGATGTGTTCGACGAACTCGAGTCGTATTTCGGTTGGCGATAGTGGTTGGTACCGAAGTGCTTATGCACTTCATGTCGTTCAACTTGTTGTGCGCTCGAGCCAGCCGAGCTCGTCAAGTAACCCGATTTGTCTAATGTATGTTCACCATGTTTGGTCGCTCGCTTGAACCTAGGGTACCAAACTTACCGTTGAAATCCCTTTTAACCATGGTACCTCGATCATTAAGACTCATGAGCCGGCATGGTGGTATGGGACACCATGGTCGAAATGTACCACGCCGGGGCCACGTGCCTCCCCGTAGTGACCCGGTGAGCAACGGACTCGTGAGCCGATTATGGTGGTATGGGACACTATATTCGAGTTGTCGATACTTACGGCGAGAGCCGAGTACACGTGAGACTGTGCTCGTGCCGACGGCACGAGTCCTCCGTAGTATCTTCGAGTATACTCAAGGGTCCGTGATTGGCGACAGTCTTTCTGCGCACCAGAGTATGAGTTGAGCCGAGTATGGTGAGACCCGTACGAGCCGACGGCTAGTGATTGAGCCGAGTACGGTGAGACCCGTACTCGAGCCGACGGCCACACAATTGAGCCGCATACGGTGAGATCCGTATCCGTCCGACGGTGACGAGCCTTTGCGATGCCTTCGCTATGCCTCTCAAACCATAATATCGTATGAGATTAACTAGGGACTCGACGACCCTAGAATGGATCATGTTTGGGAATGATACAAGGGAGGTACCTTAGTTTCCCAATCCGCTTGTTTGAAATGGACTAATAATAACTCGGTAATCATGATCATCATCGCACCGCATGTGCTTAGTAGATGTGGCGCACTGAGGGAGTTAAGCATTCGCGAACGTAAGATGATGTCGCATGAGGGTGGTTTGGCAAGGGCATACAGCATCATGTCATTTCATTCTCGTACTTAATAAGAGTAGTTAGAATTGTTTGATTTGTACTGCTTTATCATTACTGCTTGATTGGATTGATAACATGTTAACCTATGCTTTACTGTTCCACTGAGTTGATCACTCACTCCCACGTTACGGGACGGTGTTGTACACACCAACCAGATTTGTTGAATTTCAGATGATGACGATGCTTATGAAGCAGAGCCGGACTACTTCTATGGTGATGAGGAGGAGTTCTCCTATCATGTAACTCTCTGACGGGTCTCTGAAGACCTGGTACTACATTGACGGGGCTATGGTACTTGGGATAGAAGATATTACACTTACACATTTGGTATATTTTAGAACTGTACTTGTAATTATTTAACCTAGTAATGTTATCACACTCTGGAGACTCATCACAGTTTATATATTTTATTTATCTATCATCGTCTTCCGCTTGCAATTTAACTGTCTCTGGAGTATGATATGCTGTTTTGGCTTAATCTCACTCATGTTCAATGCACGAATACAGTCAACATTCAATCATCATTCATTTTGTTGCATAAGTGATGTTCTGGAACTCGGGAGTTGAGTTTATGCTCGACCCCCGATTTTCAGGGCGTTACAAGTTGGTATCAGAGCATGATTTGGATTAAACCGGACCTGGGTTATGGTCACATGACGCACACTGACGCACTCTAACTTAGGAGGGAGCGACAGAATGTAGAAACAGTCTTAGGCATCCCTGCTCCGTCCAAGAGCTAGTTTCTTTGAAAGCAAACGCTGAAATCGAGTACGTATTAACCCTTGGTCGCACGGGTCGACCTTATAATATTCTTAGGCTGTCTATTAAAGAGTCTAGATTACAATCCATCTCACCCCAACCATTGAAAATAGATAGAATACGGGATAAACGTGATGAGGATAACTACTCCGAATCCTCGGAGCTTCTCTGGACTCCTCACGAGACTTCCCAAATCCACGAGAAAAGAAAAGCAGAAAGTAGGAATAAATTCTAATTAATTCGAATTGATTAATAAATGACTACAAAAAAAATTGAGTTCACAACCCTTTAAATAGGAATACCAAGCAATGGTAAAAAAATCAGAAACAAACTACAACTAAAACTCCTAGAATTCGCGACTTACCATAAGGTGGTGATGTCTACGGTGCATATGAAAGTTTTCAGCCAAGAATAATAAGTGTCCTATTTGGCTTCACCAAACCATTCTCCTAATTATTCTAAGCTCTTTACGCGATGAGCGCAACTCCTAAAGCCCAATGGATGAAGAGTAATTAAACTAAAAATTACTATTTTAGTAAAACGAAATTAAAACGGGGAAATGACTGTCAATCGGAGGCTTTTTTCACAATTTCGGTCTGTGCAACCCGGTATACCTGGGTTGGTTGACTTCATTAGCTCGTTCTACCCCAAATTCATATATTTTACGTCAGATAACTCATTCCAGATTGCAAGATACGTCCGATTTAACCCGAAACGACTCGAAACGGAGTCGGGGGCCACACGCATCAATCCGGGGAGAAAACAAGTGAACCCAGGGTGCATTTGGCACCTTGGGATGGTGGAGAATACCACCGAGCTGCGGCGGCGCGGTGCCGGATAAAGTGGACTGCGGTGGCACCGCGGTCACCGCAGCGCGCCGCCGTCCGGTGGCTTGGATGGTGGTGGGCCGGGCCTGGGACTGGTCGGCCCGACCTCCCCTATCATGTGGCACGTGCGAAATGGCATGGGGTTTTGTATTTTGGGGGCTGGAGCACCCCTCTCTCTCACATCACCCCTTCCAAATGCCCCAAACCCCCATTTCCGATTTTCCCCTCCAAGTTGCTGCCCTCTCTCTTAAAACTCCCCTCCGATCGTCCCATCTCCTATTTTCGACCACAACCTACCCACTTCCATCATGCATTGCAGCCCTCTTCTCCTTTCCCTCTTCGTTTCTCTCATTTGGACCCCCACACCCCCACTTGAAGCTCAAAAACGTGTAAGCTCCCTACCCCTTCCATTTCTTCATTTCCTACATTTCATTCCTTTCATTTGGGCTTCTACAAACATCTGTTGAGGCTCAAACTCATGGAGGAACAAACCTCCATCCCTTACTTTCTCTCCCCTTCACTTTTCATTCACTTTCCATGGCCCTATTCGAATTGGTTACGGCCATTCTCTCGATTTCATAGGGATTGGTTGTATCCCATGTTTTCCAACACCATGTTTAAAATGTATGTAATTAAAAGAATATTCCGAGTTTTCCTTTCAATTACACTTAGAAATTTACCATACTGGGATTTGGAAATCCCATCTCACACTTTCTAACCCAAGGCTCATTTTCTAAAGCCCATAAAATTTATTTTTATCCCACCCACCCTCCTACCAACTATGCCACTCCCAATACCGAGGTAGGATTAGTAATGTAATCCCATTTAGTACAACTTAAGATCGCTGGCCAAGTAGGCCTAAGGAATTTTCCAAGTGAGCAACAGACAGTTAAGAATTAGGTCCTAAATCACATGCCATGTCGGCATACATATTGTGCTTATGAACGTAGAAAGATAGCATGCCTATTAAGCTAGACATGATTAAATAGGATAATTCTGGACCGTGATAAAACTCCTTGGTAAAATTAGGCATCTTGCCTCAAACTCACACCTGTCCCTGCAATCAACTACAATACCCATTATTCTTTAGCTCATTTCTGTAACCACAAGTATCAATGCCTTAGTACACATTGTCGATGAAAGTCAGACCAATGTATTTCCCATTTCATGTCAAGGATAGATCCTAAACTACACCTTGTTCCGATATACGGAGCAAGACATAAATCTTGAGCCTTGAGGGTGAAAATAAATTTTTAAGGGGGGTAGAACATTATGAGCTCAATCTAGTTAGGTCACCTATTGCATCTCTTTGATCTGGGTGGCGCAGCGAAAGCGTGGTGGACCCTACTCCACTGGCCCAGGATCGAAACGGTGCTTGTTAACATACGCACATTATATAAGCCCTAGCAAGTTCTACTATGAGAAACCATTTTAGGATGATCTAGCAAGATTTGATTCGCCATTTCCTTTGACATAGATAATAACGAGGACTCTCTTAGACTAAGACCTAAAGGGCAACCTTAGAATAAACAATTTGAACCTTTCAATGATGGACATTCCCTACGGTTTTAGAGTGATCGGACTACGGAGTTACTGAAATATACAACTGCGAAACATTCGCGGCTTGACCCAATTCTCAATCCTGGGCGACTACTAATGGACTCACTGCTTGGCCGAGCAGAAGACCAGGATCCACCAGGATTCGGAAGTGATACGATGAGCTTCCTACCCTGGCCCTGTAGATGATCGATGTATCGGGATCGAGCCCACTATTACCGTTTCTCTGTGTTGGTCAAACAATGAAAATAGCTATCTTACTCTAAATTGTTGGGAGTTGTCGTCAAGACTCCAAATAGGTAAAGAAATAAATTGTAGCAAACCATCAGGGTATGAGAAATGGATAAAGAAATAAGTTTCAAGGGGGGTAGACTAAAATGAACCAGACTAGTATATGCCTTACCACGCGTAGGAACTTGAAATCAATAGAACTTAGGCAAAAGAAATGATTAAATCTTTTTTTATTACCCTTAGCCAATTTCGGGGACGAAATTTTGTTTTAAGGGGGGTAGATTGTAACACCCCGGATTTTTTCCAACCTGGGATTAGACGTCCTTAGGCGATGGGTCGATCCTAACACCTTATTAACTTGTCAGAACTGAATCCCACAATCTAAAATCGCTCCTTAACCCATTTCCTTCACAAATCTCACCCTTCACTACCTTGTTCTTTCAATTTTTCAAAGCACCTTCGCCCTAGACACTATCTTAAACTAGCTAAGTAGTATAACTTGGATCACTTTAGATACAAACTGCAAAGGACTAAATACTACCTCATACGGAAATCACATAGGATTAAATCCTTTAGAAATTTGACAAAGTTAACTAAGTGCTAAGCTAGATTAGCCATGAAATCCATTTGAATCGCTTTAAATACGATATGCAAGACCCAAAACTTGTAGAATCATTGACGCTAGGTTACCCTAAAATCTAGGATCAAACTCATTACCCGACTGCTCTCGGGAGCATGTTGAAACTCGTATCGATCCGGGACCGCACATCGGGAGTCCGAACAATACGAGGTTAAGGACTTAGGACCACCTCGCTGGGCTTGACAACCTTCTCGGAAATCAAATCCAGCCGATGTCCCACGGCTGTTCGCTTGAGTCCGGAGCGAGAGTGTGAAAACACTTGTTTTATTTAAAAATAAATATCTTGAATAGTAAACCGAGACTCGTTGCTTACGCGCATCGTTTTAAGCAACCGGTGTCGAGACCGACCAAATTGTACCCTCGGATCAGGAGAAATTTCATACACATTTACATGTACTCGGCATCTCCGATCGAGATCCACTGACCGTTGAACTGAAACTAGTCTGCCACGCGTGATCTGGAATCCCGACCGAAACGAAAACTTAATAGAACGTAATCCAGTGTTAGTGAGCTTAAGTCCGACCTTTGGCTCAAGGAGGCCCGCCAGAAGTCCTTCGTTGAGCTGAAAAAGTCCCGCTTTAGTTATAACCTAAGTATACTTTGAACAGGAGTCTATTTCGGTAAATTTTTAGGCTATATAAGGACCTTAAACCCTCTCTCATGGCAGTCATACGAATTTGGATTTGAGAGAGAGAAAAGTGAGAGAAAGTGTGGGAGATGTGGGAGGAACTCCCTGCTGTTGTTCCCTGCCGCTATTCGGGCTCCACCGCCTGATTCTTATCGCTTTCCCAGCGATTCCGGCGTCGTTTCTAGGTAAGAAACCCTAACCCTAACCTGATTTGGGGCTTGGTTGTTGTAAATTATGAAATAGCTAACGTATTTCGTTCCATAGGTTGTCAAACTCCCGTATACGGAAGCTTAGCGAACCTATCGACTCAGTTACGATTCTACGACACAAGGTGCGGACTTTAGGTGTATAGGTTATGGTTTTCAACGCTTTCAATGATAGATTCATGATCTGCATGCAATTGCACATGTACAAAATGCTTTCCGTTTTCTGTTTCGATTAGAATTGTAGAATTTGGAAATTCACATACTCTAGGTATTCGTATAAAATACCGTATACATATTTTTTTTGGAAATTTGTTTGACATGTTTATTTGACGTATGGGTATATGACGTATGGATAAAATACTTATTTGACAAAAGGATTCGCCTAAATACATGTTTACTAATAAACACTATGTATGTAGAAATACGGTATTGTAAGAAGTACCGTATACATGTATATTTTAGTGATGTGTTTGTCATGATTAATTGTCATATAAATATATTATGTGCGTATAAAACATTTGCTTGGCGAAGGGAATCGCCGTAATACATGTTTGCTTGTATACACTATGTATGTTGAAAATGCGTATTCTAGAAAAATCCGTATACATATAAATATTGGGAGATGAATTTATCATGATTATTTCTTTGTAGTAATATATTATACATGGATAAAATACCCACTTGGCTAAGGGATAGCCCTAATACATGTTTTAATAACATACACCATGTATGTTGTAATAGTGTATTCTAAGTGTTTGTGAAAATGACTGAATGAGTATAGAATCCTCATTCGTGCTCGCCATGACTAATTGTCATGGATTCATGATTGTTGTATTGGCGATACCCTTTTGACGAAAGGATTTGCCCTAAATCACGCCACGGCCAATAGACACCATATATACTAAAATGTGTGGCCCAAGTGTTTGTGGAAATGACTGAATGGATATGGAACTTGGATTCCTACTTGTCATGACTATCCGTCGTGAGTGTACGCGTGTTATGATTGGGGCAACTCCCTAGTGAAAGGATTTGGCCTAACGCCTATGTGATCGACATGCATCATGTATGTTGATGCATGTTTGTTTAAGTGTTTCTTGAAATGTCTGAATGAGTAGTAGTTAGCAAATTGTAATGTATAAGGGTGTTGAGATATGATTCTCAACCTCTTTTAACTATGTGTATGATCTCCTTGGATTGTTGTGTGATTAGGAATTGAACATGTATGAACTCATGCTTGTGTTGTGATTCATAACATGCTCAACTGCTTTATGATTATAACTATGTAATGTATATGTTTAAATTTATATTTACGTTGTATGATCCGTCATGGGTGATGGGGAGTGGAGCAACAAGTGCATGCAATGACCACAGCGACCCTAAACGGAAAATACCATACCTTGATTGTATGAGTGGAATCTTGATTCACTCTTGCTTTATCTATCCGCACTTGATTTGTTTGGGGCTATGATTATAGTCCAGACAATCGGTACCAGAATTGAATTCGTGGTTGCGATTCATTTGCCACGTGAGATGTGTTCGACGAACCCGAGTCGTATTTCGGTTGGCGATAGTGGTTGGCCACGCGAAGTGCTTATGCACTTCATGTCGTTCAACTTGTTGTGCGCTCGAGCTAGCCGAGCTCGTCAAGTAACCCGATTTGTCTAATGTATGTTCACCATGTTTGGTCGTCTCTGCTTGAACCTAGCATACCAAACTTACCAGTGAAATCCCTTCTAACCATGGTACCTCGATCCGCTAAGACTCATGAGCCGGGCATGGTGGTATGGGACACCGTAGTTGAATTTCGCCGGCCACTGGCGGGGCCACGTGCCTCCCCGTAGTGACCAGTGAGCAACCAGACTCGTGAGCCGATTATGGTGGTATGGGACACTATATTCGAGCTGTCGATACTTACGGCGAGAGCCGAGTACGGTGAGGCCTGTGCTCGTGTTGACGGGCGACGAGTCCTCCGTAGTATCTTCGAGTATACTCCAAGGGTTTGTGATTGGCGATGAGTCTTTCACATCAGCTAGAGTATGAGTTGAGCCGAGTACGGTGAGACCTGTACTCGAGCTGACGGCTAGTGATTGAGCCGAGTACGGTGAGACCTGTACTCGAGCTGACGGCCAGCAATTGAGCTGCATACGGTGAGATCTGTATCCGTGCTGACGGGTGACGAGCCCTTTGTGATGCCTTCGCTATGCCTCTCAAACCATAATATCGTATGAGATTAACTAGGACTGACGATCCTAGAATGGATCATGTTTAGGAATGATATAAGGGAGGTACCTTAGTTTCCCAATACTGCTGTTTGAAATGGACTAATAATAACTCGGTAATCATGATCATCATCGCACCGCATGTGCTTAGTAGATGTGGCGCACTGAGGGAGTTAAGCATTCGCGAACGTAAGATGATGTGGCATGAGGGTGGTTTGGCAAGGGCATACAGCATCATGTCATTTCATTCTCGCACTTAATAAGAGTAGTTAAAATTGTTTGATTTGTACTGCTTTATCATTACTGCTTGATTGGATTGATAACATGTTAACCTATGCTTTACTGTTCCACTGAGTTGATCACTCACTCCCACGTTATGGGACGGTGTTGTACACACCAACCAGATTTGTTGAATTTCAGATGATGGCGATGCTTATGAAGCAGAGCCGGACTACTTCTATGGTGATGAGGAGGAGTTCTCCTATCATGTAACTCTCTGACGGGTCTCTCGAAGACTGCAGTGCGCATTGACGGGGCTATGGTACTTGGGATAGAAGATATTACACTTACACATTTGGTATATTTTAGAACTGTACTTGTAATTATTTAACCTAGTAATGTTATCACACTCTGGAGACTCATCACAGTTTATATATTTTATTTATCTATCATCGTCTTCCGCTTGCAATGTAACTGTCTTTGGAGTATGATATGCTGTTTTGGCTTAATCTCACTCATGTACAATGCACGAATACAATCAACATTCAATCATCATTCATTTTGTTGCATAAGTGATGTTCTGGAACTCGAGAGTTGAGTTTATGCTCGACCCCCGATTTTCAGGGCGTTACAGCACATCGGGAGTCTGAATAATACGAGGTTAAGGACTTAGGACCGCCTCGCTGGGCTTGACAACCATCTCAGAAATCAAATCCAGCCGATGTCCCACGGCTGTTCGCTTGAGTCCGGAGCGAGAGATTGTGAAAACACTTGTTTTCTTTAAAAATAAATATCTTGAATAGTGATCTGGCACCATTCGGTTGCGGATCAGTATTAAGCAACCAGACCGTCAGAATCAGGCCAAATTACACCCTCGGATCAGGAAAAATTTCAGGAACATTTACATGTACCTGGAATTTCGGATCGTGGCCCACTGACTGTTGAACTGAAGCTGGTCCGCCACGTGTGATCTGGGAATCCGATCAAGTTGAAAACATAATCCCACGTGGATCCATGAGTGGTGAGCTTAAGTATGACGTTTGGCTCAAGGGGGGCCACCAGAAACACTCTTTGGAGTTGGAACATCGCCGAAATGCTTATAATAGCAGTAACCCTTGAACCTGAGTCTATTTTGGGGAGGTTTTAAGCTATAAAAGGGCCTTAGAACAGCCCCTCTCACAGTCATACGAATTTGGGATAAAACCCTAGTGAGAGAGAGAGAAAAGAGAGAGAAGACTTGGGATTTGTGGGAGCACCTTCCTCCTACTGCTTCCAATCATCGCACGGCCTGCACCGCCTCTTTCCAGGCGCTTTCCCGGCGATATCAACTCCGTTTTAAGGTGAGAAACCCTAACCCTAGGTCTGATTTGAAGTGTATAGGCTATAGGTAGTGAAATAGCTAACCGATTTCACTCCTTAGGCTAGAAAACTCCCGAATACGGAAGCTCATCCAACCTTGCTAATTCGTTGAGATACCAAGAGACAAGGTGAGGACTTTAGGTGTATAGGTTACGGTTTTCAATGCTTTCAATGTCAGATAATGATAGATTCATGATCTGCATGCAATTGCACATGTACAAAGTGCTTTTCGTTTTCTGTTTCGATTAGAATTGTAGAATTTGGAATTTCACATACTCTAGGTATTCGTATAAAATACCGTATACGTATTTTTTATGGAAATGTGTTTGACATGTTTAATTGTCGTATGGATATATGACGTATGGATAAAATACTCATTGGGCGAAAGGGTTCGCCTAAATACATGTTTACTAATATACACCATGTATGTAGAAATACGGTATTGTAAGAAGTACCGTATACGTGTATATTTTAGCGATATATTTGTCATGATTAATTGTTGTATAAATATATTATGTACATATAAATTAATTGCTTGGCGAAAAGAATCGCCGTATTACAAGTTCCCTTGTAAACACTATGTATGTTGAAATTGGGTATCCTAGAAAATACCCTATACGTATAAAATTTGTTGATGTAATTGTCATGATTATTTGTTGTGTGAATATGATATATACGTATAAAATATTAGTTTGGTAAAGGGACAGCCCTAGTGCACTTTCCTCTAACATACGTCATGTATGTTGAAAAAGTGCATTCCAAGTGTTTGTAAAAATTGCTTGTGAATGTAAGTGCTTAAGCGTTTGCACTTTAGGTAGGTGCTGAGATAGAGTCTCAACTACCTTAGAGACATGTATGTTTTCCTCCATGAGGTTGTTTACTTTAACCACTTACTTATGAAATATATGTGTTTGTATTCCTGGTCTTATAGTGCTTCATAACATGTTGATAACATGCTTTATAATATGCTTTATAATATGCTTGATAACATGCTCAACTGATTGTATGATTTTAACTATGTAATGCGAATGTTTAAATTCATAATTACGTTGTATGATCCGTCATGGGTGATGGGGGAGTGGAGCAACGAGTGCGTGGAATGACCATTTCTGGCAAAAGCTTCTAAACGGATAATACCAGACTTGATTGTATGATTTGAATCTTGATCCATTACTACTTTATCTATTTGCAATTGAATGTGATTGGGGCTATTGTATGGTCCAGGCAATCGGTAATGGATTTGAAAGCGTGGTTGTGATTCATATACCACGTGAGATGTGTTTGACGAACCCGAGTCGTACATCGGTTGGCGATAGTGGTTGGCCACACGAAGTGCTTATGCACTTCATGTCGTCCCATTGATTGTGCACTCGAGCTAGTTGAAAAGGCCAAGCTATATGTCCTAGAGGGGGGGGGGGTGAATAGGACTATGCCAAATTTAAAATAAAATCAGTGGAAATAAATTAAACCAATATCCTTACAATATGAATCAATTCACAATGCTAAATTTTAAATCACCTTGATAAATAAGTATTGAGAGATTGATACAAATTCAGTTCTAAGGACAACCTTACACCATAATAAACAAGGGCTTATGGTAGGACAACCTTATTTCTAGAACCTCTTTTGGATCAAGGACTCAATTTTAATATAAGTAAATGAAATAGCAAGGAATTGAAATTAAATGCAGAAGTATAGATCTAAATTATTACAACAATTCCCACACTTGCTTGAAATGTAAATAGTTACAACATTCACATCCACTTGTACATTCCACACAATCGAATGATAAAAGATATGAAAATTAAGCAAGCATTCAATCCACAAGGCAAAGAGTTATAGTGGTTCGCCTGTGTGTACACCAACTGTTTTCCAACAGCCACACAAAAAGCTACTCCACTCCTAATATCCTCACACAGGGGATATTAGCGTTCACTATCAAATAGGTTTTCACAGTTCACCAAAACCTTTACAATTGTGTCTTTTCACTTGGGCTTACACAATTCAAAAACCCCTCTTTTCTGAGTTTTCTGGTTTTCCTCAGACAACCAATACAATGAGATTTTTCTGGCTCAACCTCAAACAAAACCAGTATAATGAGATTTTTTCTGGCTTAACCTCAAACAAAACCAAAAGTAAAATAAATTTTACAGAATTGTAAAATACCTGGATTTCTCCTTTTCTTAGCAGCCCGGTAGAACCAATCGGAGTAGATGATTGAATGTCAAAGTTCAATTTCCAATACTCACATTCATAAGGTTCTAAATTCTAATAGATTTTAGATTTAACTCGTTGGGCGTTAGCTATATTTGATTTTGATTCCAAGAAGTAGGAATAAGATAATTCCTCTTTTCAAATAAGATTGGAATATAGAAACAAAATCAAATTAAATAAGCTAGCAAAAAGGAATATTAAATAAGCACAATGTAGCTTAAAATAAACACAGACTTATCTCAGAGTGATCACTTGAAAATTCTTGAATAGAATAGAGTTGAAGTGTGAAAACTCTGAATTTCGTGTTCAATTTATAGAAGCAAAAATCGTTCCTACGACTGGTCTTAGAAACCTTCGACTGGTCGTAGCTCTAACAGATTTTTGAAATATTGAGCGCGATCTTTGAAAGTCGTTCCAGGACTGGTCGTGAGTACCCTACGACTGGTCGTGGGTCACCTACGACTGGTCGTAGATCCTTACGACTGGTCGTAGGACCATAGAATATATTGCTGGACTTTGAGTCGTAGATCCACGACTGGTCGTGGACGAGTCGAAGCCACACCTACGACCGGTCGAAGGACCTCCAGGACTGGTCGTGGGCGTACCAAAAATTCTGAAAAATCTTCAACTTCTTAGGACTGGTCGTGGAATTTCTTGGACTAGTCGAACCAATGCCAGGACTGGTCGAACAAGAGCTAAGACTGGTCGTAGAATAGACCAAACTTATGTAAAATAAATATTTTATTTATGTATCCAAAGTGACCTACTTAAAGGGTCAACCTAAGGTCATTCAAACCTGAATCATGTCGTATGGACATTGAACTTCAACCATTCAACGAATGTAGATTGTTTGAACCATATCAGGCTTGAGATCTTGAACTTGTTGTAGCTTCAAACTTGAGATCTTCATCAGCATAACAACTACTTCATGCATTGCTTATTAGTCTTGAAGTCATGAGTTGTTTCTTAAGACTTGAACATCAACATTGTAGCTTCTTGAGACTTCAACATGTAGCATCTTGAACTTCAATATGTAGCTTCTTGAAAAGTTCAACTTGTAGCTTCTTGAAGTATTTATGCAGTGTCTTGAATTCATATAATTCATCATACAAGCACAGGACACAGATAGATGTTTTGACACATCAAAATTTGACAACCAAAGAAGCATGAGACCATAACACTTACAATCTCCCCCTTTGTCGAATTTGTGACAAAACATCCAAGTAATAATACTTCCAATAGACATAAGAGAAGTACAAACACAGCAGGTTCACAATAGAGAAGCATGCACAGATATATAGATATGATAAGTAATAACTAGCATCATTCTCCCATAACTACCCCTGAGAAGCTTAACTCCCCCTGAGTAATAGCCTGAGTAATAGGAGCACATCATAAAGACAAAATTCAAATAAATTAAATAAATCAAAAGCCTCCAAAACTTCTCCCCCTTTTTGACACATAATGACAAAGGAAGAAGAGCATCAATAATAATGAAAATAGGAGTTGATTCAAGAGAACATAGTGCATAATTAAAAAAAAGTCAGTAAGCATGAAAAGTTCAGTAAAAAAAATATTACAGACCCATCAAAAATTCAGTCAGAACCAGAAGAGGGTGCAGGATTAGATGGATCAATTTTGTGTAAACCTTTAGCAATCCGCCTCATATATTTGCGTAAATATGAAAATTGTGTGTCTTGGGTAATACGAATTTGAGCCACCTGCTCTTGAAGGGAATTCAATCTCTCATCAAGATTAGAAGGATCATTTTCGGGAGAGCGAAGATGACGTTGTACAATAGAAGCTGATCTAGATGAAGAGGGACCTCGAGTAGTTTTCTTTTTACCTCTAGCATCCATTTTCAAAGAAGGATTTCAAGGAAACAACAAGATGCAAGATTGAAGAAATGAGGTTTAGATAGAACAGATTTTTCAAGATAAAACCCCAAACTTGCAATGAACGACCAGATAGATTCCACAAGAATGAGATTTGAAACACTAATAGCAAGAATCTACAAAAAAAATGCAAAAGAACCACTAACCTTGAAGTACTATGAAGGTGGGTTCGACCGGTCGTAGCTATAACCGTTGGAGAGTAAAAAGAAATGAAGAAGAAGAGTCAAAATCCCCAAATTAAAGTGAAATCCCGAGTTTCACGACTGGTCGTGTAAGTGTTCGACCGGTCGTAGCACGACCGGTCGTGTACACTCACGACTGGTCGAGTATGACTCAAAATTTGTAATTTTTTAAATAATTTTCAAATTTAAACAAATAAAACATCAAACTTATGTACATTATGATACACCAAATCACACAAATTCAATTTAAATTGCACATACCGAGATCAAACTTTAATTTATTAAACCTGCTTTTGTCGAGCGGTTTAGTGAAAATGTCCGCATGTTGAGTCTCGGTTGGAATGTAATCCAAATATATTAATTTTTCTTCCACTAATTCACGAATGTAATGAAATCTAATGTCAATATGCTTAGTACGTGAATCTTTGAACTGGATTTTTAGAGATATTTATTGCTTTGGAATTATCACAAAATAAAATCATAGAATCTGAGTAATTCCATAATCGCTTAACATTCGTTTCATCCAAACAAGTTGAGTACATGCATTTCAAGAAGAATGTATTCAAATTTCATTTGTTGATAGCGATATAGAACTTTGCTTCTTGCTAAACCAAGAAACAAGACAATTTCCAATGTAGAAACAACCACCACTGGTTGATTTCCTATCATCAATGTTTCCAAGATGACAGATCTCTGCATTGCAGGCTAATTGAACATTAGTCTCATGTGGATACTAGAGACCCAGTTTAGTAGAACTTGCGACATATCGCATAATCCGCTTAATGGCCAGATTAAGTGAGATTCTTTAGGATTTGATTGATAACGAGCACAAATACCAACACTCAAAGCAATATCTGGTCTACTAGCAGTCAGATAAAGCAAACTACCAATCAAACTATGATACAATTTAGGATCCACATCATTACCTGTAGAGTCTTTTGAGAGTCTCAAAGTTGTACTCATAGGAGTATCAAAATTTTTACCTTTCTCAAATCCAAATTTCTTGATTAAACTCTGAGCATATTTGGTTTGAGAGATAAAAATTCCATCAAGTTGTTGTTTTACTTGCAACCCTAGGAAATAGTTTAATTCTCCAACCATGCTCATTTCGAATTTAGACTTCATCAAATCGCAAACTCAATGATCATGTTAGTACGGGTTGATCCATAAATAATATCACAACATATATTTGAACCATTAGAATATCATCGTTATGTTTCTTAACAAAGAGCGTCTTATCAACACATCCCATCCGAAAATTATGACTCAAGAAAACTTAGTCATTTTTCGTACCATGCTACGGGAGCTTGTTTGCACCATTCTTAAGACGATACACATGATCAGTAAATTTAGGATCTTCAAACCCACGTAGGTTGTTCAACATATACCTCTTCATGTAAATCACCATTCGAGAAAGGCACTCTTTACATCCATTTGGTAAATTTTAATCTTCCTAAAACATGCAATGGAGATAAAAAGTCGATTGATTCAAGACAAGCTACGAGGGCAAATGTTTCATTATAGTCAATACCTTCAATTTGTGTATACCTGTACAACTAGTCTTGCTTTATTTCGAATAATATTTCCAAGTTCATCAGATTTGTTTTTGAAAATCCATTTTGTTCCAATAATATGTTTATCTTTAGGTCTAAGAACAAGGTGCCAGACATCATTTCTGATAAACTGATTAAGTTCTTCTTGCATCGCAAGAATCCAGTTTTCATCCGAAAGTGCTTCTTTTATGTTAACCGGTTCAATCTGGGATGTAAAGCATACGTAGTTACATATGTCCTCTAATTGTCTACGAGTGCGCACACCAGTGAGAGGGTTTCCAAGTATTTGAGAAGTTGGATGATCTTTAACAGTCCTTAACGGATTAGTTTCACTTGATGAAATTTCTTATTTTTCAAGTATAAGAACTTCATCATTATCGAACTAGGGACAGTGTATTCAAAAGATCGTCAATCACAACATTTATTGACTCTTGAATCACACCGGTCCTCACGTTGTTGTAACATGATATGCACGATTGTTTAAAGAATATCCTAAAAGATCCCTTCATCACTTTTAGTGTCGAACTTTCCCAAATTTTCACGGTCACGCAAAATATAGCACTTGCTGCCAAAAACTCGAAAGTATTTGACAGAAGGTGTAACGCCCCGGATTTTTGCCAACTTGGGATTAGACGTCCTTAGGCAATGGGTCAATCCTAACACAGGTTTAAGTTCTTAAACGCTCAATTAAAGTCTCGAATCGTTCCTTAAATCATTTTCTTCACAAATCCCACCCTTCACTACCTTGTGCTTTCAATTTTTTTTAAAAAGCACCTTCGCCCTAGACACTATCTTAAACTAGCTAAGTAGTATAACTTGGATCACTTTATATACAAACTACAATGGACTAAGTTCCACCTCAGACGAAAATCACTTAGGATTAAATCCTTTAGAAATTGACAAAGTGAACTAGGTGTTAAACTAGATTTACCATGAAATCCATTTGAATCGCTTTTAAATACGATCTGCAAGACCCAAAACTTGCGAGTAATCATTGACGCTTAGGTTACCCTAAAGTTTAGAACTAAACTCATTTTTCCGTGCTTCTCGGGAATGAAACGAAATCAGTATTAGGTCTAGATCGTACATCGGGAGTCCGATTAACCTGAAGCTAAGGAACTAGGACCGCCCCACCGGGCTTAACAATCATCTCAAAATCAGCTCCATCCGATGTTCCACGGCCATTCGTTTCGATTTGAGCGAGGAGGAGTGTGAAAAACACTATTCCCATGCCAAAATAAATATCTCGGAATAGTGATCTCGGCATCATTCGTTGACGCGTCAAGATAAGCAACCCGACCGTCGAATCGACCAAATTACACCCTCGGATTAAGAAAAATTTCAGGAACATTTACATGTACTTAGAATTTCTGATCGTGGCCCACTGACCGTCGAACTGAAAGTGGTCCGCCACGTGTGATCTGGGAATCCGACCGAGTCAAAAACGTAATCCCACATAGATCCATTGATGGTGAGCTTAAGTCTGACGTTTGGCTCAAAGAGGGCTACCAGAACCTCTCTTTTGAGCTGGAAAAGTGACGAATATCCTATATTAGCAGTAACCCTTGAACCTGAGTCTATTTTCGGAATGTTTTTGGCTATTTAAGGGCCTTAGAGCACCCTCTCTCACAGCCATACGAATTTGAGTTTTGGGAGAGAGAAAAGAGAGATAAAGGCTTGGAGTTTGTTGCCGATTTTCCTCCTCCTGCTTTGGCTTGTTACACGGCCTACACCGCCCTGTTCTAGGCACTTTCCCGGCGGTATCCATCCCATTTGAAGGTAAGAAACCCTAACCCTAGGTCTGAATTTTGGTAGGATCGTTGTAGGCTATGTAACAACTAACCGATTCCGCTCTTTAGGCTAGAAAACTCCCGTATACGGAAGTTCTACTGCCCTTGCTGATTCGTTGAGTTTCAAAAGGCAAAGGTGAGGACTTTAAGTGTATAAGTTACGGTTTTCAACGCTTTCAATGTCAGATAATGATAGATTCATGATCTGCATGTAAATGCACATGTACAAAGTGCTTTCCGTTTCCTGTTTCGATTAACGTTGTAGAAATTGGAATTTCACATACTCTAGGTAGATGTAGAAATACCGTATCCGTATTTTTTTTGGAAAAACGTTTGACATGTTTATTTAATGTATGATTATATGATATATAGATAAAATACTAATTTGGCGGTGAAATGGAATGTTGAAATACATGTTCATGTGTAAATGTTACGTATGTTGAAATTGTGTATTCTAGAAATACCGTATACGTATTTTTTTGGGAAAATGTATGACATGTTAATTTAATGTATGATTATACAATATATGTATAAAATACTAGTTTGGCGAAAGGAATCGCCAAAATACATGTTCCCTTGTAAATGTCAAGTATGTTGAAATTGTGTATCCTAGAAATACCGCATATGTGTGAATTTTGAAAATACAATTGTAATAATTATTTGCTGTATGATTATGATATACATGGGTAAAATACTCACGTGGCAAAGGGACAACCCTAACACGTATTTTGCTAACATACGTCATGTATGTTGGAATAGTGTATTTTAAGTGTTTCTTGAAATGTCTGAATGAGTAGTAGTTAGCAAATTGTAATGTATAAGGGTGTTGAGATATGATTCTCAACCTCTTTTAATTATGTGTATGATCTCCTTGGATTGTTGTGTAATTAGGAATTGAACATGTATAAACTCATGCTTGTGTTGTGATTCATAACATGCTCAACTGCTTTATGATTTTAACTATGTAATGCATATGCTTAAATTTATATTTACGTTGTATGATCCGTCATGGGTGTTGGGGGAGCAGAGCAACGAAAGTGCGGCAATGCTCATGCAGCCCTAAACGGAAAATACCATACCTTGATTGTATGAGTGGAAATCTTGATTCACTATTGCTTTATCTATCTCGCACTTGATTGTGTCCTCGGGGCTATGATTATAGTCCAGACATAATCGGTACTGCAATTGAATTCGTGGTTGCGATTCATTTGCCACGTGAGATGTGTTCGACGAACCCGAGTCGTACTTCGGTTGGCGATAGTGGTCGGCCACGCGGAAGTGCTTATGCACTTCATGTCGTTCAACTTGTTGTGCGCTCGAGCTAGCCGAGCTCGTCAAGTAACCCGATTTGTCTAATGTATGTTCACCATGTTTGGTCGCCTCTGCTTGAACCTAGGGTACCAAACTTACCAGTGAACTCCCTTTTAACCATGGTACCTCGATCCGCTAAGACGCATGAGCCGGGCATGGTGGTATGGGACACCGTGGTCGAGCTGTCGGCCTACGCTGGGGTCATGTACCTCCCCGTAGTGACCATTGCGCAACCAACCTCGTGAGCCGATTATGGTGGTATGGGACACTATATTCGAGCTGTCGATATTTACGGCAAGAGCCGAGTACGGTGAGACCTGTGCTCGTGCTGACGGGCGATGAGTCCTCCGTAGTATCTTCGAGTATACTCCAAGTGTCTGTGATTGGCGACGAGTCTTTCACAGCAACTAGAGTATGAGTTGAGCCGAGTACGGTGAGACCTGTACTCGAGCTGACGGCTAGTGATTGGGCCAAGTACGGTGAGACCTGTACTTGAGCTGACGGCCAGCAATTGAGCCGCATACGGTGAGATCTGTATCCGCGCTGACGGGTGACGAGCCCTTTGCGATGCCTTCACTACGCTTCTCAAACCATAACATCGTATGAGATTAACTAGGATTGACGACCCTATAATGGATCATATTTGGGAATGATACAAGGGAGGTACCTTAGTTTCCCAACACTGCTATTTGAAATGGACTAATAAAAACTTGGTAATCATGAGCATCATCGCACCGCATGTGCTTTGTAGATGTGGCGCACTGAGGGAGTTAGCATTCGCGAACGTAAGATGATGTCACTTGAGGGTGGTTTGGCAAGGGCATACAGCATCATGTCATTTCATTTCCGCACTTAACAAGAGTAGTTAGAAATGTTTGATTTGTACTACTTTATCATTACTGCTTGATTGAATTGATAACATGTAACCTATGCTTTACTGTTCCACTGAGTTGATCACTCACTCCCACGTTACGGGATCGGTGTTGTACACCAACCAGATTTGTTGAGTTTCGTGGTGGCGATGCTTGTGAAGCAGTGGACTACTTCTATGATGATAGGAGAATTCTCCTATCTCGTATCTCTCTCAAGGTGTCAATGAAGACCGATATTGTATTGACGGGGCTATGGTACATGGGATAGGAGGCATTACACTTCCTCACATTTGGTACATTTTAGAACCGCACTTGCATTTATTTAAACTGGTAATGTTATCACACTGAGACTCATCATAAGTTATATATTTTATCTATCTATCACAATCTTCCGCTTGCAAATTTAACTTGTCTCTCGGAGTATGATATCTTTGTTTTGGCTTAATCTCACTCATGTTCAATGCACGAATACAGTCAACATTCAATCATCATTCATTTTGTTGCATAAGTGATGTTCTGAAACTCGGGAGTTGAGTTTATGTTCGACCCCCGATTTTCAGGGCGTTACAGAAGGCTTTTTCTCAAACCACATTTCATAAGCCGTTTTATTATTAGATTTACAAATATAAACACGGTTAATAATGTAGCAGGCTGTATTCACTGCTTCAGCCCATAGATTCCTAGGGAGCTTCATGCTATTTAACATAACATTTCCCATTTCTTGAAGCACTCTATTTTTCCTCTCGACAATACCATTTTGTTGAGGAGTTTTAGGTGCAGAGCATTCATGCGATATTCCCTGATCACTACAAAATTTCTCAAAGCTGCTATTTTCGAATTCGGATCCATGATCACTACGGATCTTGCTGACTTGAGAACATTTTTCAGTTTGAATCCGTTTTATAATCTTTTCACTTCATCAAGGGTTTGATTTATCTCTCAAGAATGAAACCCAAGTGTATCTTGTGTAATCATCTACAATAACTAAGATGTACTTTTTGCCACCTCGACTTTCCGTTCTTGTTGGTCCTATAAGATCCATGTGGAGAAGCTCGAGTGGTCTTGTGGTGATATTGGAGTTCACCTTTTTGTGAGAGCTCCTAGTTTGTTTACCATACTGGCATTCACCACAAATCTTGTCTACTTTTTGCATCTTAGGTAGACCTTTAATTAGTTCACTTTTGCTCAATCTGTATAAATTTCGGTAGTGAACATGTCCAAGGCGTTTATGCCATAATTCTGTCTCATCGGTATGGACCATGTAGCACGTTTGTTTAGATGAGCTACCATTGCTTACTATATAGTAGTTTTCAGAAGTTCTGTGACCAGTTAATATTACAGAACCCTTTTCATTTATAATATCACAACCTTGATTAGAAAATTTAACATTATGGTTGTTATCGCATATTTGTGATATGCTCAACAGGTTGTGTTTTAAACCCTCAACATATAAAACATTTTTAAATAAGGGAAGGTTATAGAGTTGGACCGTACCTTTGCCAATTATCTTGCAGTTGCTACCATCACCAAATGTGACTGACCCATCAGTCATATCTTTAAGATCGGTGAATAGTGCTTTGTCGCCTGTCATATGTCTGGAGCATCCACTGTCTAGGTACCATTTCGAATGGCTTGTAGCTTTGAAAGCAGTGTGAGCAACCAAACAAGTAACCTTAGGAACCCATTTCAGTACTGTTTTGGGTTTAGGAGAATAATTGGTCTTCTTTTGTTTATAGTTGTAAGAGTGACCTACTGAGTTAGATTTTAATAGCTCCTTAAGTAAATCAACAATTTTTTCAGCTAGTGGGTTTCAAATCTGATTTTTGAAATTTATATAGCTACTTTTGTGTTTTTGAAAAGTTTTTGTATTTTTAGAAAAAACTTGACTAGTACCTTTTCCTTTTGAGTTAGAAGTCTCTCCTTTCACAAAATTGGAACGAGTATTCTTCTGTTTAGGAGATGTGTTTTTATCATAGCCCAACCCGGATCGATCGCCACATTTTCTTGATCCGGATAATAATTTTTCTAATTTTGGATCACCTTGGGCATATCTCCATGTGTCCTTCAAACTCAGAAGAGAAGATACTTCATTTTTAAGTTTCTCATTTTCAGATTTCAAATTTTCAATTAGGGAGGTTTTGAATTCAGATCACACTTTGATTTTTCAAAACAATCAAATTTGGGATTTTATAAAACAAGGGTTTCAAAACATTCTTTAAGTTTAAAAAACTTTTCTTTTGAAGTTTAAGTTTGACAACAATTTTACAACTTTCCTTATATAAGGCATTGTAAGCATCTTGAAGATCTTCATCATTTTCATGATCACTATCCAAATTTTCTTCACTTGTTGAATCATCGTGATCGGAAAAGGTAAACTTGGCTAGAGTCATAAGGGCCTTAAGTTCACTTTGCCCGACTCGGTTTCGAATTTTCTCGATTGAAGAGGCTTTAATCAGACGATTCATCCCAAGTAGCCAACATACCCTTCCTTTTGGATCTGTCTTTTTAGGACATTTGTTTGCTAAATGCCCATATTCTTGTGATTGTAGCATTGACTATCTTTCAATGACTTCCAAGTTTTAGACTTAGGTTTAGAACGTTTCTTTTCATTTGCCTTTTGAAAGTCGACTCTTTTCTTACTTTTGAAAATCTTATAAAACTTTTTCGCTAAAGGGCCATATCATCTTCGGACTTTTCTCGAATCAATTTTCTTGAGTAATACTTTTAGATGACTTCAAAGCAATAGATTTACCTTTAGGAGCTTTAAAACTTAATTCATAGGTTTGTAAAGAACCAACTAATTCTTCTACCTTCATATTATCCGTATCACGAAGTTCCTGGATTGCGGTTACCTTAGAATTGAACCGTTCAGGAAGAGAGCGTAGTATTTTTGCACACACTTTACTTTCTGGGATCTTATCGCCAAGACCCCACATTGAGTTTACAATGTCATTCAATCTAGTATAAAAGTCCATAAACATTTCATTTTCCTCCATATGAATTTCTTCAAATTTAGTTGTGAGGAGTTGGACTTTAGATTTCTTGACAATTGATGTACCTTCGTGTGTCATTTCTAAAATATCCCAGGCTTGCTTTTACAAGTATCACAGATATGATTCTTTTGAACTCATCCTAGGTGATAGTGCGTAAGTGATTGCATTTAGTGCTTTAGCATTAGCACTACTCTCATTTTTCTCAAGTGTGGTCCATTGGTAATACGGTGTAATTTTCATAGATTTTGAACCATCAACACCAAGCATTACTTCCATGATAGGAGGATTCCATTCGATCCACCGTGGCTTGCCACACACTTTCATCCATTGATTTGAGGAAGATCCTCATTTCGGCTTTCCAATAGGCATAGTTGGAACCATCAAAGGGTGGAGGCCTAGTAACTGAAAGGCTATCAAAATTTGACATCTTTTTATATAGCTTAGATCGTTAGCTCACGAAATAAATCCAAATAAAAAGCAACAAAAATGAGCTATTAAGCTCTGATACCACTTGAAAAGGCCAAGCTATATGTCCTAGAGGGGGGGGGGGGTGAATAGGACTATGCCAAATTTAAAATAAAATCAGCGGAAATAAATTAAACCAATATCCTTACAATATGAATCAATTCACAATGCTAAATTTTAAATCACCTTGATAAATAAGTATTGAGATATTGATACAAATTCAGTTCTAAGGACAACCTTACACCATAATAAACAAGGGCTTATGGTAGGACAACCTTATTTCTAGAACCTCTTTTGGATCAAGGACTCAATTTTAATATAAGTAAATGAAATAGCAAGGAATTGAAATTAAATGCAGAAGTATAGATCTAAATTATTACAACCATTCCCACACTTGCTTGAAATGTAAATAGTTACAACATTCACATCCACTTGTACATTCCACACAATCGAATGATAAAATATATGAAAATTAAGCAAGCATTCAATCCACAAGGCAAAGAGTTATAGTGGTTCGCTTGTGTGTACACCAACTGCTTTCCAACAACCACACAAAAGCTACTCCACTCCTAATATCCTCACACAGGGGATATTAGCTCGCTTATCAAATAGGTTTTCACAAGTTCACCAAAAACCTTTACAATTGTGTCTTTTTCACTTGGGCTTACACAATTCAAAAACCCTCTTTTCTAAGTTTTCCGGTTTTCCTCGAGACAACCAATACAATGAGATTTTTCTGGCTCAACCTCAAACAAAACCAGTATAATGAGATTTTTCTGGCTTAACCTCAAACAAAACCAAAAGTAAATAAATTTTACAGAATTGTAAAATACCTGGATTTCTCCTTTTCTTAGCAAATTTCAGTAGAACCAATCGGAGTAGATGATTGAATGTCAAAGTTCAATTTCCAATACTCACATTCATAAGGTTCTAAATTCTAATAGATTTTAGATTTAACTCGTTGGGCGTTAGCTATATTTGATTTTGATTCCAAGAAGTAGGAATAAGATAATTCCTCTTTTCAAATAAGATTGGAATATAGAAACAAAATCAAATTAAATAAGCTAGCAAAAAGGAATATTAAATAAGCACAATGTAGCTTAAAATAAACACAGACTTATCTCAGAGTGATCACTTGAAAATTCTTGAATAGAATAGAGTTGAAGTGTGAAAACTCTGAATTTCGTGTTCAATTTATAGAAGCAAAAATCGTTCCTACGACTGGTCTTAGAAACCTTCGACTGGTCGTAGCTCTAACAGATTTTTGAAATATTGAGCGCGATCTTTGAAAGTCGTTCCACGACTGGTCGTGAGTACCCTACGACTGGTCGTGGGTCACCTACGACTGGTCGTAGATCCTTACGACTGGTCGTAGGACCATAGAATATATTGCTGGACTTTGAGTCGTAGATCCACGACTGGTCGTGGACGAGTCGAAGCCACACCTACGACCGGTCGAAGGACCTCCAGGACCGGTCGTGGGCGTACTAAAATTTGAAAAATCTTCAACTTCTTAGGACCTGGTCGTGGAATTTCTTGGACTAGTCGAACCAATGCCGGGACTGGTCGAACAAGAGCTGGGGACTCGGTCGTAGAATAGACCAAACTTATGTAAAATAAATATTTGATTTATGTATCCAAAGTGACCTACTTAAAGGGTCAACCTAAGGTCATTCAAACTTGAATCATGTCGTATGGACATTGAACTTCAACCATTCAACGAATGTAGATTGTTTGAACCATATCAGGCTTGAGATCTTGAACTTGTTGTAGCTTCAAACTTGAGATCTTCATCAGCATAACAACTACTTCATGCATTGCTTATTAGTCTTGAAGTCATGAGTTGTTTCTTAAGACTTGAACATCAACATTGTAGCTTCTTGAGACTTCAACATGTAGCATCTTGAACTTCAATATGTAGCTTCTTGAAAAGTTCAACTTGTAGCTTCTTGAAGTATTTATGCAGTGTCTTGAATTCATATAATTCATCATACAAGCACAGGACACAGATAGATGTTTTGACACATCAAAATTTGACAACCAAAGAAGCATGAGACCATAACACTTACACTAGTCAGGCTCGTCAAGTAACCCGATTTGTCTAATGTTTGTTCACCATGTTTGGACGCAATTGCTTGAACCTAGGGTACCAAACTTACCAGTGAAATCCCTTTTAACCATGGTACCTCGATCCGCTAAGATTCATGAACCGGGCATGGTGGTATGGGACACCGTGGTCGAGCTGTCGGCCTACGCTGGGGCCACGTGCCTCCCCGTAGTGACCAGTGAGCAACCAAACTCGTGAGCCGATTATGGTGGTATAGGACACTATATTCGAGTTGTCCAAACCTACGGCGAGAGCCGAGTACGGTGAGACCTGTACTCGTGCTGACGGGCGACGAGTCCTCTGTAGTGTCTTCGAGCATACTCTATGGTCTGTGATTGGCGACGAGCCCTTCACAGCAACTAGAGCAGGAGTTGGGCCGAGTACGGTGAGATCTGTATTCGAGCTGATGGCTAGCGATTGAGCCGAGTATGGTGAGACCTGTATTCGAGCTGACGGTCAGCAATTGAGCCGCATACGGTGAGATCTGTATCCGTGATGACGGGTGATGAGCCCTTTGTGATGCCTTCGCTATGCCTCTCAAATCATAATATCGTATGAGATTAACTAGGACTGACGACCCTAAAATGGATCATGTTTGGGAATGATACTAGGGAGGTACCTTAGTTTTCCAATACTGCTATTTAAAACGGACTAATAACAACTCGGAAATCATGCGCATCATTGCACCGCATGTGCCTAGTAGATGTGGAGCACTGAGGGAGTTATGCATTCGCGAACGTAAGATGTTGTCGCATGAGGGTGGTTTGGCAAGGGCATACATCATCATGTCATTTCATACTTACATTTAACAAGAGTAGTTAAACTTGTTTGCTTGTACTGCTTTATCATTACTGCTTGACTGAGTTGATAACATGTTAACCTATGCTTTACTGTTCCACTGAGTTGATCACTCACTCCCACGTTACGGGACGGTGTTGTACACACCAACCAGATTTGTTGAGTTTCAGGTGATGGCAATGCTTATGAAGCAGAGCCGGACTACTTCTATGATGTCGAGGAGGAGTTCTCCTACATGTAACTCTCTGACGGGTCTCTCGAAGACCTGCATCGTATTGACGGGGCTATGGTATTTGGGATAGGAGACATTACACTTCCTCACATTAGGTATATTTTAGAACTGTACTTACAATTATTTAACCTGGTAATGTTATCACACTCTGGAGACTCATCATAGTTTATATATTTTATCTATCTATCACAGTCTTCCGCTTGCAAATTTAACTGTCTCTGGAGTATGATATGTTGTTTTGGCTTAATCTCACTCATGTTCACTACTCCAATACAGTCAACATTCAATCATCATTCATTTTGTTGCATAAGTGATGTTCTGGAACTCGAGAGTTGAGTTACTACTCGACCCCCGATTTTCAGGGCGTTACAGGTTTTCAAGTTTAGGTTTAAGTTTAGGTTAGGAAGTTGAGATTATGATTAGGTATAGGTTTAGGTTTAGAGATTTGAGAATACATTTAGTTTTTAGGTCATAGGATTTGGTTTAGGTTAAGGTTATAGGTTTGGGTTAAGGTTTAGGTTTAGATTTAGGTTAAGGTTTAGGTTTAGGTTATAAGCTATAGGTTTAGGCAATTGAGAATAGGTTAAGGTTTAGATTTAGGAAATCAAAGTTCGGGTTCGGGATCGGGTTTAGGTTTAGGTTTTCAAGTTTAGGTTTAGGTTTAGGTTAGGGAGTTGAGATTAGGATTAGGTGTAGGTTTATGTTTAGAGATTTGAGAATACATTTAGGCATTAGGTCATAGGTTTAGGTTTTAGGCTTAGGTTTAGGTTTAGGTTATAAGTGTTGGTTATAGGTTTAGGTTTAGGTTAGTTATAGGTCAAGGTTTTTAGGTCAAGGTTTAGGTTTAGGAAATCGGGTTCGGGTTCGAGATCGGGTTCAGGTTTGGGTTTTCAAGTTTAGGTTTAGGTTTTATTTAGGGAATTGAGATTAGGATTAGGTGTAGGTTTAGGTTTAGGGATTTGAGAATACATTTAGGTTTTAGGTTTAGGTTTAGGTTATAGGTTATAGATTATAAGTTTTGGTTTGGGTTTAGGTTTAGGTATAGGTTATAAGCTATAGGTTTAGGGAATTGAGAATAGGTTAAGGTATAGGTTTAGGAAATTGGGTTCGGGTTCAGGATCAGGTTTAAGTTTGGGTTTTCAAGTTTAGGTTTAGGTTTAGGTTAGGGAGTTGAGATTATGATTAGCTGTAGGTTTAGGTTTAGAGATTTACGAATACATATAGGTTTTAGGTTTAGGTTTAGGTTATAGATTTAGGTTTAGGTTAAGGTTTAGGTTTAGGTTATAAGCTATAGGTTTAGGGAATTGAGAATAGGTTAAGGTATAGGTTTAGGAAATCGTGTTCGGGTTCGGGATCGGGTTTAGGTTTGGGTTTTCAAGTTTAGGTTTAGGTTTAGGTTTAGGTTAGGGAGTTGAGATTAGGCTTAGGTGTAGGTTTAGGTTTACAAATATGATAATTGTAACGCCCTGAAAATCGGGGGTCGAGCATAAACTCAACTTCCGAGTTCTAACGCAACACTTATTCAACAAAATGAATGATGATTGAATGTTGTCTGTATTAGTGCATTGAACATGAGTGAGATTAAGCCAAACAGCATATCATACTCCAGAAACAGTCAAATTTGCAAGCGAATGACTGTGATAAATATATAAAAGATATAAACTGTGGTGAGTCTCCAGAGTGTGATAATGTTACCAGGTTAACTACTTACAAGTACAATTCTAAGATATACCAAATGTGTAAGGTCCTCTAGTCAACGTCCTTGTAATCCCGACGATCAAGGCACGACTCACTTGAAGCCGCCGAAACAACATATACGAGAAGGCATTCTCGTTGTCACAAACGTTCGGCTCCACCTTAAAGGTAGCGTCGCGATCTGCAAATAGACAAAGTCTGGTGGGTGTTCGGAACACCGTCCCGTAACATGGGAGTGAGTGATCAATTCAGTGGAACAGTAAAGCATATGTTAACATGTTATCAACTCAGTCAAGCTGTAATGATAAAGCAGTACAATCAAACAATTCTAAATACTCTTATTAATGCAAGTATGAATGTAGTCATGATGTATGCCCTTGCCAAACCACCCTCATGTGACACCATCTTACGTTCGCGGTATGCTTTTATCCCTCAGTGCTCCACATCTTTCAGGCACATGCAGTGCAATGATGAGCATGATTACTGAGCTGTTATTAGTCCATTTCAAATAGCAGAATTAGGAAACTAAGGTACCTTCCTTGTATCATTCCCAAACGTAATCCATTATAGGGTCGTCAGTCCTAGTTAATCTCATACTATGGTGTGGTTCTAGGTCGCTGCAAGGGCTGTCAGGGCTGTTACACGGAACCGTTACACCACTCCCCCATCACCCTTTTAACGGTTCATCACTAATCAGATACAGGCCTAGTTCATACTCTATTCACTGCGGCAAAACTCGTCGCCTCACCGCAAATTCAGAGTATGCTCGAGGTCACTACAAAGGGCTGTCAGGGCTGTTGCTCGCAATCGTTGCACCACTCCCCCATCACCTTAACAATGTAGGCCGACAACTCGAATATAGTGTCCCACACCACCATAATCGGCTCACGAGTCTGGTCGCTCACTGGTCACTACGGGGACGCACGTGACCCCAACGTAGGCCGACAGCACGACCACGGTGTCCCATACCACCATGTTCGGCTCATGAGTCTTAGCGGATCGAGGTACCATGGTTAAAAGGGATTTCACTGGTAAGTTTGGTACCCTAGGTTCAAGCAGAAGCGTCCAAACAGGGTGAACATACATAAGACAGATCGGGTTACTTAACGAGCTCAGCTAGCTCGAGGGCACAACATGTTGAACGAAATGAAGCGCATAAGCACTTCGTGTCGCCAACCATTATCGCCAACCGAAGTACAACTCAGGTTCGTCGAACACATCTCACGTGGCAAATGAATCTCAGCCACGAATTCAATCCCGTTACTGATTGCCTGGACTATAATCATAGCCCCAATCACATTCAATTACGAATAGATAAAGCAGTAATGGATCAAGATTCAAATCATACAATCAAAGTCTGATATCATCCGTTTAGGGCTGTCAGGGCTGTTGCACGCACTCGTTGCTCCACTCCCCCATCACCCATGACGAATCATTCATGTAAACATGAATTTAAACATATGCATTACATAGATAAAATCATACAATCAGTTGAGCATGTTATGAAGCACAACACAAGCATGAGTTTTGTACATATTCAATTCCTAATCACACAGATAACTAAAGAAACCATACACATAATTAAAGAAGTTGAGAATCATATCTCAACACCCTTATACATTACAATTTACTAACTACTACTCATTCAGACATTTTAACAACACTTTAAAATACATACATCAACATATATGTCATATGTTAATCACATAGGCATTAGGCTAAATCTTTTCACTAGGGAGTTGCTCCAATTATAACACACGTACACCCACGACGGATAGTCATGGAAAGTAGGAATCCAAGTTTCATATTCATTTGAACATTTTCACAACTACTTGGGCTACACATTTTAGGATATATAGCGTATAGTGGTCGTGGCGTGATTCAGGGCAAATCCCTTCGTCAAAGGAGTATCGCCAATACAACAATTATATATCCATGACAATTAGTCATGGCGAGCATGAATGAGGATTCTATACTCATTCGGTCATTTTCGCAAACACTTAGAATATACTATTTTAACATATGTAGTGTATATTAGCAAAAACATGTATTAAGGTCAGTCCTTTCGCCAAACAAGTATTTTATCCATATATAGTATATTTATACAACAAATAATCATGGCAAACACATTTTTAAATTTTATACGTATACGGTACTTTCTACAAATACCTAGAGTATGTAAAAGTCTATATTCTTCATCTTTAATCGAAACGGAAAGCAGACAACGCTTTGTACATGTGTAATTGCATGCAGATCATGAATCTATCATTATCTGACATTGAAAACGTTGAAAACCATAACCTATACACCTAAAGTCCGCACCTTTTGTCATAGAATCGTAATAGAGTCGATAAAAGTGCTAAGTTTCTGTATACGACAGTTTGGTAACCTATAGAATGAGATAGGTTAGCTATTACATAACCTACAACCTTTACAACCCAAAAATAGATTAGGGTTAGGGTTTCTTACCTAGAAACAATGTCGGAATCGACGAGAAATAGCTTAGAAGGAAATGGTTAAGCACTAGTAGCAGTAGGGAAGCAAGGCAGGGAGATTCTCCCACATCTCCCACACATTCTCTCTCTTCTCTCTCTCTCTCTAGTGTTTCTCTCAAATTCATATGGCTGTGAGAGAGAGGGTTCTAAGGCCCTTATATAGGCTAAAATCTCACCGAAGTAGACTTAAGGTCAAGGTATCCTTGGGTTTTGTCCAAAGGGCATCTGTTTCAGCTCAACAGAGCATTTTCGGAGCCCCCCCTTGAGCCAAAGGTCGGACTTAAGCTCACTGACTGTGGATTTAGGTGGAGTTACGTTTTCATTTCGGTTGGATTCCCAGATCACGTGTGGCGGACCAGTTTCAGTTCAACGGTCAGTAGATCTCGATCGGAGATTCCGAAAACACTGACACGTGTATGAAATTTTTCCTGATCCGAGGGTATAATTTGGCCAGATTTTGATGGTCAGGATGCTTAATACTGACCCTCAAGCAGCAAGTCTCTGATTACTATTTGAGATATTTATTTAGAAAGAAAACCAAGTGTTCTCACACTCCCCACTCCGAACTCAAGCGAACAGCCGTGGGACATTGTCTGGATTTGATTTCCGAAATGGTTGTCAAGCCCAGCGAGGCGGTCCTAAGTCTTTAACGTCGTGTTAATCGGACTTCCGATGTGCGGTCCAGATCTGATACGGAGTTTCGAGATGCGCCCGAGAGCAGCCGGGTAATGAGATTGATCCTAGATTTCAAGGTAACCTAGCGTCAATGTTCTACAAATTTTAGGTCCTGCAGATCGTATTTAAAGCGATTCAAATAAATTTCATGGCTAATCTAGTTTAGCACTTAGTTAACTTTTTCAAATTTCTAAAGGATTTAATCCTAAGTGATTTTTAGTCGAGGTGGTACTTAGTCCTTTGTAGTAATGTTTAGTTTAAGTATTGTTCTTCATCACGTAAACTTTAAGATAGTGTTTAATGTGAAAGATTTCGATAGAGCCAACTATCCGTATTAAAATTGCCAAGGATGATCGAAAAGTTCCAAACGTGCTTGTGATATCGAACGGTCTCCAAATTCAGCCAATTCTAGTCTAATTTGTAATCTTGTCAAGTTACCATTCCAATGAGCTCAAAAATAATCAAAATTGACTCCTCTCTCAAGAGAGAGTTATGAGAGTTACCATTGACAAGGAGATGAAGGAAACATTCAGATCGATGACTACGATCCGACCTACGTGACTGCCCAAATGGTCTCGGAATATCACGTATTCCAAGCCGTGAATGAAAGAAAGCACTCAAAGTACCTTTCGCTCATAACCAAAAATTGACCCAATCCGACATCAAATGGTGGAGTTATGGGCATCTCCGTTGTATCGCACGATTTGGAAATTTTAACAATCCATATTAAAAAATGACGATCGAAGAGTTCCAACGTGCTTTTGGGATATCGAACGATCTCTAAATTAGGAAATTCTGGTCCCATTTGGAAGCTTGACAAGTTACCATTCCAATGAGCTGGAAATAGTCTAAATTCAAACACTGAAGAAAGAGTTATGAGGGTTACTATCGAACAAGGAGATGAAGGAAACATTTAGGACCGACGACTACGATCCCACTTATGGATGCTCGAATGGTCTCGGAATATGACGATTCTAGTCAGCAATGAAAGAGCACTAAGGTACCTTTCAGATTACCAAAAATTGACCCAATCCAACTTCAAACGATGGAATTATGGGCATCTCCGTTAGATCCAGCGATTTAGAAAGATTAACAATCCATATTGAAAAATGACGATCGAAGAGTTCCGATGTACTTTTGGGATATCGAACGGTTTCTAAATTATGCAATTCTATTGCTATTTTGAAGCTTGACAAGTTACTATTCCAATGACCTAAAATAGTCTAAATTCCCAATCTTCAAGAGAGAGTTATGAGGGTTACTATTTGGACAAGGTGATGAAGGAAACATTTAGGACCGACGATCAGAATCCCACTTACTTGGGATGCCTAAATTGTCTCATGGTATCATTTAATGATTCCAAATATGAATGAAATAGTACTAAAGTACCTTTCGATGACCAAAATTCGACATCCAAACCCACATCAAATGATGGAGTTAAGGGATGTCTTTCTGCTTGGATCGCGACGATTGGAAAGATTAACTATCCAAGCTATTACAAAAATGACGATCGAAGAGTTCCCACATGCTTTTGGGATATCGAACGGTCTAGAAATTAGCCAATTCTGGTCCCATTTGGAAGCTTATCAGGTAGCCATACCAATGAGCTCAAAATATTCAAAATTCGACCACTGACATGGGAGTTATGAATGTTACTATTGGATAAGGAGATGAAGGAAAAATTTAGGACTAACGACTACGATCCCACTTACGGATGCCCAAATGGTCGCAGAATACGACGATTCCAATCAGGAATGAAAGAGCACTAAAGTACCTTTCAAACAGAAAAATCAATCTGCAATCATCTCTCAAACGATGGGAGTTGAAGAGCTGCCCATCCGATTGATTCAAGCCAATTTGGAAAGATTAACAATCTAATATTGAAAAATGACGAACCAAGGGGTTGTTACAACGTATTGCTTTGGGAATCATACTATGTCTTTGAATTCAACCAATTAACAGTCCCATTTGGAAGCTTGACAAGTTACCATTCCAATGACCTAAAATAGTCTAAATTCGACCTCTAAAGAGTGAGTTATGAGGGTTACTATTGAACAAGGAGATCGTCACACCCCAAACCCGGAAATCGGATTCACAGGAATCCCGATCGACTTAATCGCGATGCCAATGTTCTCCCAGTAGTGCACCCTATCTCTGGGCTCTTGGGCCCATACGCCGATTCCTAATTGGGATCCTACAAGGAGGATTTTTTTTTTACATTTAACCCGTAATAAAACATAACCTCAAGAGCCACTGTTTCCAATTCACAAAGGCAACATCATCATCACATATCCACTAATATAATTATTTGAGTACAATGCTAAACCTGAAATACATAAACTCGAAAATCAAGCTCCGTAAGGATCACCGTCACATCAAGTCACATCATCAAGAATCTAACTTCACCAAGACGCATCTATCGTGTACAAGCTTATAGAAAGCTTAGAGGGTGGTGTGGGCGTGTGCACAAAGAAGATGCACAAGTATTCAACCCAACGCCATCATCATAGGTAAGATTTTCGTAAAATACTAATGAATCCATAAATCGTATACAATATCGGAATGCTGCACTACTTAACAAGATCATGAATTATCGTAATGAGCAATGTAGTGTTAAATATGGACAAGTCCATCAAATAATCATCACGTATCACACAATGTGGAATTATCACTTCTTAACTTTATGCAATAAAGGAGTCATAAAGAGTCAAATATCGATTTGCCGAAGATACAATGCAATATACAAACTCGCTAAGTCTCGTCTGGGCCATTTAAGTACGTAAACATAAAGCAACCCAAATGTCATATTCGTGTGATGTAAAGCAATATGCGATGTAATAAAATAACCATGGCCGGAGTGTGAAGCCTGGATGATAGTACATAGTATCGTTGTGAGTTACTACTGGGTTTACCACAAGGGACTTCTTATCCAAACCAGCTTCCATACCTAAATCTGATAGTCGACTCAACGTGATAAACTCCCGATCTCGTGTTATCGCAAGCCCAACCGAAATTCTGCCAT